>VYZX01012570.1:280377-483379 GCA_013401335.1 Brachypteracias leptosomus
CGAGGGGGTTTTGCGCGGGGGGGGGGTTTTGCGCGGGTCTAAAGGGAACCCGACCCCCCCTCAGGGCCCGTCCCGGCAGGATTCGCACCGTGAGAAGTGTGTGAGGGGCTGTAATGGGGTGTGGGGGGGGTGTCGGGATCCCCCCGGGAATGATTCTTGATCGAGGTTGGCGGCGGGACGGGGGGGTCCCCCCAAGGGTGCGGGGTGGGGGGGGTCCCGGTGCCCCCCGCTCGGCTGGTTGATGTCAAAGGCCAACGGGATGGTGGTGGCGATGGTGATTATACTAATTATTAGTGCAAATTTGGGGTTTGAGGTGGTCGGCGATAGGTGCATGTGTGGGTCTGGGGGTGCTCTGACCCCCCCCCAGCACCCGGAGAACTTTGTGTGTGAGAACATTCAGAAAATCATCAATTTGTGGCATCCCGGGATTGAGTTCCCAAGATTTTAAGGCAGTCCCGAGGAGCTGGGTGAGAAGGTGGGAAAGGTGCTTTTGTTATGACAGGGAAACCTTTTATTGGAGGGATGTTTTAGGAATTTACAGTCAATGAAATTTCATTTTATCCTTCGCCTTTTGCTTTATCCACTTTTTAATAAAACAGCCATAAAGAGTAAAAGTACCAGGGCGATTGGTGAACAAAGCCCATCTTGGGTGTGAGGCTTAATGGGATTAAAAATCGTGCTCTTTGGTACCTGGGGGTACCCCGGGACCAGCCGGGGGGACCTCCCGGGTGACCCCACACACCAATTAACCCCAAGATTAATATTTCTCATTGGATAGACACAAACTTTCAGATCAGTTCTTTTCTCTGCCTGATAATTTGGGTGTAGCTGATGAAGTCTTGGGTTTATATGAAGTTATTGCAAGGGAGAGAGGACAATTGGCAGGGGTGCCACTGGCTAGCATCCCCCTGTGGAGATGACCACCTGTGAGGCTAGGGAGCATCACTGGTGTGGATTTACTGGGGAAAAATAGATGCAGAGCAACTCCGTTAGCTTTTCTTAGGTTTTAGGATGAAAAGGATACACTAGTGGGGTAGCTGTATTCACCAGGTTAATAAATAAATAGGAACCCCCCTAATTCTTGCGAGGGGTGGGGCCGGAGGAAGCGTATGGCTCATGGTTAACTGAATAAAACCCCACGCTGAAGCTACCTGATGGATCATGCTGTAGTGCACCAAGGGACAACGAGTCAGCAGAGGGGAGAGGAGGGAGAATGTGAGAGCATCACGAGAAGGAGCTTGTGAGACCCTGGCACAGCCCCACCCACGCAGGGTGAGCCCACCCTCCTGTGCACCCCAAAACCATGCCTGGGGGTGTCCCCACCCTGCTCCTTCCTCTGCCACCCAAACGCCACACTTGCCTTCGTTCACATGCCACCCAAACGCCACGTTCGCAGAAATCCCAACTTGTAAATGTTGGGTTTTTCACTCGTGATGGGTGTTTCTGAGCGTTCCGGGCACATCCCAGGGGACTCAATGAGTGTGGGCCCAGCCAGGGCTGCAGGGACCCCGTGGTGGAGGACAGCACATCCATAGCCATGCAGCACTCACACAAGGGGAAATCACAAGCAGTGTTGGTCCTCTTAGGACAAAATGACGAGGTGGTGGCTCCTTGGCCATGATTTTGGTGGTTCTTGGGTGCGTTGGGCTTGGCCATCGCCCGTGAGCACCTGGGCTGGGTGCTGGCCCCGCACCCGGAGCCCGGCGCGTGTGCGAGCGGCTCCCCTGCTCCTCCGTGCCAATAAAGAAGAAAGGCAGGGATGAGGATTGTTGCTATTGATCTGCCCAAGGGGATCATTAGGCATCAGTATCAATCTACAAATCAGTGGGCCTGTGTTACTTGCTTGGGCAGTCATTGCCAATTTGTTCCTATTAGATGGCCGAGCCCGGAGGTGTTTGATGAGCAGATTGGGTCTTTATCTCGGTGCTGGAGAGCAGGGAGGGGGATGCTGGAGCTTTGCAGGATTTCTGGTGTTTGTTTGTTTTCTTTTCCTGAAGCCCGGCTGCCTTTTTACTGCCCTGTAAAGAATTTTGTCCGGGCTGGATGGGTTTCTGCTTTTATATATGGTTTTTCATATCATCGTATTAAACATATTGAGAGTTAAGGAGAAACTATTTTCAAATAATCCCCTCTCTTTTCTTCGGTATGTTTACCAGCAGCACTCCCTATAAAAATACATATTCATGCCAGATTCTTTTGTTATCCTTTCCAGGTCAGGCCGAACATTAGGAACACAAACAATTTTTCTTTCTCTATCCCAGTACCCGTTCCTAGGGATTTATTTAGCTGCTGCTGGTGAGGTGGCCGGTTCCCGCAGCATTTCCCTCTGTGATTTAATTAAACAAGCCCAAAATGAAAGCTTGCAGACAATATTTTATTAGAAAGAGCTATTTCCATCTCTGCTCTGAAAGGGTGGCCCCAGCTTTTTGCGGCTCCCGGCTGGAGAGCATCCTGGGCTGGGGGGTGCTGAGCAGCCTCCTCTGCATAGTGCCTGAGCTTGGATTTCTTAATGCTATGCAAAACAAATGATCAACAAAATTATACCATAATTTTGGAGGTAAATTAATGGCAAAAGAGGGATTAAAACAGTTTGTAGGAGTGATCTGATCTGACATCAATTCCCTGTTATTTAATGCAAAGCTTGATTTTCAACTGTTGTGTCTCGCTCCCGACACGAGTGCCGTGCAGTTTAAACATCTGTCCAGCCCCTATTGACGCTCGGTTATTGGATTTCTAATTTTCAGGTTTTGTCAGGGGGTTTAACAGACTATACGAGTGTTTATAATTTCTAATGAGTTTAATCTGTAATTTCCGTCTATTACCTGTGACTGTCAAATCACTTTCCCAGGGCTCGGTCGGTAAAAAAAATCAAAATAAAGAAATGTGGGTTTCTAAACCTAAAATATTTGTCATACCTTTTATATACAAATATACGTGCAGTAAACAGAACTATACATTCTTATTCTGTTTGAAGATCAAGCCTGATTTTAATCCTGCGTAGCTGCTGCAATCACAATGCATTACCTCAACCCAAGTTTCTTTGAGGACTTTTTGGATCCGTGTCATTATTTCAATGGAGATAAAATCGTGTATGTTGTAGGATATACCGCGAGGCTGATTATTGCTGCCTGATTAGTATTTGATCAAATTCTAGCCTTTTTTTTTTTTGTTGTCCCTGAGACAATTCAGCTCCTCCACATCCAGAGGCGAATTCGCCTCATTCTGTCTGACAAGTGTTTTGTTGTGGAGCAGTCGATCAGATCTGTGGGAACACGCGGCTGCTGGCGATTTTAATTCATCATCAACTTCCTATAACTCATTAGCTTTCATCTTTACATCGCACGTATAGAATTCGGAGCTCTCTCGGAGAGGCTTTTTTATTTTTTTTTTTTTCCGAGGAGTTTGCTGTACAAATATTTATGGACCTTTTCCTTTGTAGCAGAGGTTCCGGGGGAAATCGCTATCATGCGATTAACGGCGGGTTGCGACTTAAGGAAGAGGTTGCCAAAAGCTGTTGTTTATTTAGTCGTGTGGCATTTTGTATTGAAATTTGTTTTGCTGCTCTTTGCAAAAATCCGCAGCTCTCCTGGGAGGAGAAATCAGGATTTTTTCCTATACTCCGGAAAAAAAAAAATATAGGGGGAAAAAAGCCTCCCAGAAAATTAAATATAAGCATGTTTGTAGATAGGAACTCAAGTTCATAATCATGGCATATTCTGGCTATTTTCAGTGAGGGAGCCTTGTTGTCGCCCATTCAGAAAACACCCATATGGAGATTTTATTGTGTTTTTTGTTTTAAAGATAATAATTTGTCTCCGAGTTGCAGTTGTTTATGTTTCTGTCTATATCTCTTTCCTCTCCCCTGTTTTATTTAGTAAGGTTTCATCTGTGAAATTTCTCCCCGAAACAATTGATACATTCTCGGCACGCTGCGGCGAGGGGAAAAAAAAGCCCTTAGATTAATGGTCAGTGTCTCATACACACAAATTTGTGTTACGATACTACCGAGAAGCTGCGAATTACTGACAAGATCTAGAATAATTCCTAATGCTGTCGAAGGCTTCATTTTCTCCTCCGCATGATGGATGAGGCATAAGAAGTGCTTTCTGAGATCGTTAATGTGCATCATTCTGTTAAGTGTTATTAAAGTCCGTCTGTCTTAGGCAGCAGGAACAATATCTTATCCCTTATTTTGCCTCTCTCTTGGCTAAACCCGAGCTGCAGCCCCTGCCTTCTCCTACCCTGGCCTTTTGTTGGGGCTCGGCTGCTCGTGGCTGGTTTGGACCCTGGTGTTTAGGTGGGGTTTAGGATTGGGTTTGTCCCTTTTAGGGAAAAATGCTGGCTCGTGGCACGGGGAGGAACATTTCATTTCGAGATTATACTCTCTGGAACCTGTAGATAATAACAGAGCTGTGGAGGGTCCATCTCAAGCGTTGTGTTTAAGCTGAGGAAATAGGATTGAACTTCTCTTTGGAGGCCGTGGGTGTGAGGAGGAGCTGGTCTGGGAGCCCAGCTCCGGGCACTGCTGCCAAGGAACACCCGTGCCCACCCCCTCCATCGCCCGGGCATCGGGGAGGTGCTGCAAGAGCAGCCACAGATTCTGTCCCGGAGGGATGTGAGTCCATAGACAGGGTTAAGGGCGACCCAAACTTGTCCTCTTCGGGTGGCAAGAGCTGCCCAGGTCCCTTGGGCATCACCCCGAGTGCTGCCCACCCCGGGGGAGGAGGCCAGGTACTGATAGCAGATGGATTGTATTAAATCAAAAGTATTTCTAAGCAAACAGAAGAATTCACTTTAAAGGTTTTTAACCTTTCTTAAGAGCCAATTTTTCCTTAAGCCCTGTGATAATAAAATACACTATAATTTATAGAGCGCTCTCCATGGGTATGCATTCCTCCTCTCTTTTTTTTTTGGTACAGTCAGATAAAACATGTCCAACAACTGGGATGATAATCAAGAAAAAAACAAAAAGCAACTGATCCTAAAGCCATTTAGAAATGTAACATTCCTTTTAAAAGAGACTCAGACATAGTTGGAAAGCCTCACTTCTATACTTTTAATAGAATTACAGAAGTGTGATGCACAGCTGGTAAAAGCTCAGTCATCCACAGCACAGCTAGTTTTTGAGTATTTAATTTTATATTTGAATAATTCTCCAGATCAGGCTATAATCATGAATGTCATATAAAAAGATTTTTTTCATAAATTACATTATTTCACAGATGTGCAAATACTTCTGTGAAAAAAAATTACATTGATCAGTTTTTAATACCCCCCTGTCTCACACTTCAGTCAAAAGAAAAAATAGCTTTTTTCCCATCTTTGTCTTCAGAAAGGTGCTAGATTGTAAACATCTGAAGGAAATGAAAGGGGGTTGGCCAGTCCACCCCAAATTCTTTCCAGATTTTCATTCCTTTCACCGGCAGCCTTCTGTTCTTAGAGGAGAGGGAGGAACAGCAGAAGAAAGAGAGAGAAGATGTCTCTGTTTCTTATTAACATGTGAAGGGAAAAGCAGCGCCGTGTTTTGCTAGTTCTCGTGTGCTCGTGGGGCTGGTGCGCGGCGGGGCCGTGGGGCTGGGGGCTCGGGTGGGTTTAGGTGGTGAGGCTGCGTGGGCAGTTGGGACCCAGCTGGAGGGGAGGGCACCAGGGCACAACCCCCCATCCTGGGGGCCTGGAGAAGAGCTCGTGCTAATTGGACTGTGCAATCTGAAATTTTATATAATTGGGTTTATTTTTCTGATGAAAAAGCGACTCTTCTGTCAAGCTTTGTGGTGGCCCCTCACTGCCCGGGCCGGGTGGGGGTCCCTTCCCTGGGTACTCCAAGAGGGGGGCTGTCCCTTCCCCGGGCACCCCGACCCACAGCCCCCCCGGGCACCCAGGAGCAGGTGCCTGGCACAGGAGCTGCCATCGCAAACTTGGAGCTGCTCAAAATGTTTAATTGAGGCGTCGGTAATTACACACAGCGTATTATTACACGCAGAGTATCTGGTGACGTTGGATATTGTTGTGAATGGAAAAGTTTGTCCTCATGTTTAATTCCGGGATGGCAATTAAGATAAATACCTATTTCCAAGCACTCTCATCCCATACACTATTAAGTTAGGCTTTTAAGGGAAAGGGAGGCTAAAAATAACTTTATAAAAAGTAAAACAAGGTGATACGCCCTGACTGTTTGGGCTTAAATCATAGCTGCCTGCTTGTTTTTCAGGAGATTTAAGTACCAGATGCACGCGGAGAAAGCAATCTCTAAACATCAAGAGTTTATTTTCAATATGCAAGTGGTTTAAAAATATGCAACCCCCCGATCAGAGCACTATGGAAACTACTCCACAAAAATGTGGAACGAAAGCTGTTACTGTAAGTGTGGTTCGTGTGTTGGAACAGCTGTGACAGCCCGGACACTTGTTCAATTACAGCGAATATTCAGAAGGAAACTTGATTTAAATAAGATTTGTAATCATCTCTCACATTTACCAAGTGAAGCAATGGCAAACACCGTCCCCCTGCCCGGCTTTGGGCAATGGACGCTCCTCTTCCCCCTTTCCCCAGCTCCCAAAAACATTTTTCAGGGCTTGTGTTACAGTTATTTGCAAGATTATTTTAGGTCTGTGTTCTTTTATATCCACTTAGCAGCTTGCAAGGGATATCTCAGGAGCAGAGCGTGCTTGACACGCAGCCTTTTTGGGATGGGTGTGGTGGATTTCAAAGTGATTATATATTTATGACAGATGGTTTTCAGTTTATGCAAGAAAGCCCATATAGACACCAGCGCCGAGACAACCGTTCTGGGAATTTGGACACATATCATTAGGCTCTTTCTGTTAATCAAATGCAAGGAATACAGTAAATTTCTTTTTATACCTGACCTGTAGAACAAACGTGGCCCACAGATATTAACCATAATAGGTCTTAAAAGGAACAATTATATTTTCCGTTTAACTTTTCTGGTTTGTTCCAGGTTGTGTCGATTTTCAGGGTTTTAAGAACACTAACGAAGGGAATCATCCCACTGCATAAATTTGAGTTATTTACTCTAGTTTATAAGTATCACGCAACGACCTTTTTCTGGCTTCCTAAAATCAGTGGCTTGATACAATTTGGGATCTGAGAGTGTAAGTTCCTCCATTCATTTATCATTTTATGCTGAAATTTGTTTAGTCTAGGTCGAAGTCCTGCTCTGCTTTTCCTACTGCCCATGTGTGCTTTGTACAGTCGGAACCAGGAGACCTTCGTGTCTTGTCGTCTTCTTTTCAGCTTGACCAAAAATAGTCATTATAGACTTCTTCAAAAAGCCCCAAACTTTATAAATAAAGGCTGTTGACTGCCTCTGATGGGAGGCACGGGCTGAACGCAGCCTATGGCCCATATTACTAATTTTTCAGAATTGCAAAGTGCATTAATATATAATACATGTCGAATTAGTGGTAGGTTTTGACTGTATCCCAGGCAACTCCTTTATGAATGTAATTAAATATATAGTTTTAATAGCTTCAGGGGGAACGAAGTTCTGGATTGTTACGTAAAGGATGTTTATAAATATATAAGGATAGGTTATAGAGAGAGCTGAAAGCAGGAGGCTATACAATAATTTATATTAAAAATTCTTCTGTAGTCAGTATGAGTGATTTCAAATGGGATCCGAGAATCTCCAAGCTGAAGCTCTCATCTTCTAAGGAATTTCAGTTACCTGGAATAAAATGTTGCCTTAGAAATTATTGACGTAATAGTCCCCTTGGGAACCCCATAGCAGTCAAAGTGAAATCCAACAATAAATCCAGGGGCCACCTGGATAACTACCATTAAAGGCTTTTTTTTTTTTAGTGGAAAAAACTCTTTAAAAGCTTAATTCTTCCTAAATGCAAAGTTCAGTGATCATGTTTCTATTTAACTTCCATAGTTAGGTGTTTTGCTTTGCTTTGTTTAACCAACTTTTCAAAGCATCTTTGACAGCAAAAGTAATACGGTGTTTTTCCCTAATACCGGCTCTAACTTAGTCCCACGTAAGGAACCTGGTCAGAGCTGAGCCCATGCAGGGTTTTTTTTTTTTTGCAATGACGATTGGAACCAAATGGCAGGAGAACAGATAAAGAACCAGGCTTTGCATTTTTTAAACCACTAAGCACCCAACCTTGCCCACGTGTTAATCCTGCCCAGTGCCCTTGGCTCTGGGACCCCCTCCTCATTGGTGTCCCTCCCTGGGAAGGTCTTGGCCTTGGCTGAGACCTGGGGCAGATCAGTCACAGTGAACATGGCTGAGCCTTGCTCCCCACACAGAAACCCCATCAAATTGAATTTTGAGCAGTAGAACGGGCTTGAAAAAAATGAAAAGAGCAAAGCTGAAAGACTAAAGAGCTGGGAGACTTTGGCACTGGGAAGGTGGTGAAAGGTTCGGCCACTTAGAACACTTATTTTGCTTGCTTGCTGTAAATCAGGATAATTTCACTGAACTCAGATATACTGAGATAAGCAAGAACTGGAGCCCAAAGTGTGGCATTTCTGGAGAGATTGTTTAATGACTCCTGTAGGTAACAGTGAAGGAACCAGATGGACCTCTGGCCACTGGCTCTGCTCTGGTGAGGATGGGCAGCAAATGCCCCCAGGTTCCTGTGAACCTCTGGGCTTCCGTGGTAGAAATGCTGTTGCAGAACAGCATTAGAGATTAGAATCATAGAATCATAGATTATTTACACATGCCTTTTTCCACTAACAAAAAAAGACCTGTGACCATCAGGGTCCCTCGTATCCAAGCAGAGCTGCCCCTTGGAGGGGCTGATGTGGAGCTCTCAGGGAATTGTCGTGTCCCTGTGGCAAACCAAACAGATTCCAGAGCATCCCCCTGCTCCACAGCTCATCCGTTATGGGAATGAGATGTGAAAATAGTTCTCGTTTCTCTGAGCTATCAGCAGACCCCACAAGCAACGTGGCTTTAAAAGTGCTGGAGCGGGTTCACCCAGATCTCTGCTGAATGAGTGGGTGTGTGTGGTCGGGCTCAGTTACAGAAAAAAGCTGCTTTCTAAGGGGTGTGTGTGCTGAAATAAAGGTGATTCCAGGGCTGGGTGTCAGGAAGGCAGCACCAGCTCAGCCCAGGTGTGATTTCTGTTTCCTTCATGCATCCATGAAAACAATTCAAACCCATTCTTGTATGTGTGCAGTGAGTTTACGTGATTACGTGTTTTTAATCGTGGTTTTATTCTTTCCTTATTATCTCCCACTTTTCCTCTGACCTTTGGTTCTCTCGGGGGTGAAGTCACCGTGTCAGCTCTTCGGGGCTTTCTGGCTGCTTGGGCAGCACCTGGATGTCACCCGTGGTTTGTGTTAGAGCACACACGTGTAGATGCACATACATACAGATGCACATATGTGTGGATGCACACACATATAGATGTGTGCATATAAAGAGAACACGTTTCAGGGACTTCGGTTTCTCCACAGCTCCAAGTTGCATTTTGTGCTGTATCAGAAAGGCACCACCTGGTTTAAAATTAAAAATATTAATGGAGAAACAGTAATCCCACATTTCAGTGGAAATTTGGTCACAGTTTAATTCGTTATCAAAATTTTTGAAAGGAAAAAGGGGATGAGAATAAGGTGTGTTATTCCTAATTGTCTTTTGTTATTAAACATGAGCTGTCTCCCGTGTTCTCCACCACATCCAGGAAAAAGGGCACTGTGAACCAGAGTTAAAGGAAAAAAAGAGAAGGCACTTTTGATTTTTATTGAAATACATATAAAAATAAATTCAATTTCAATGTGCATTTACACGTGCCCATTTTACAGATTTCCTGGTGCAGTGGTTGGGAGACAAATCTTTTTGCCAGTGTTCAGAATTTCACTGAATTTGCCATACTGAAGTTATACATAATACAGATTTTTAAGTAGTTTTACAGGGGGGCAATACTGGCTTCATTTTTTCTGTAGGCTTCAATTTTAAACAGTCGCTATTTTTCATGTATAATGAAAGCATCATTTATAATTATAAACAGTCCAAAACAGTTATTCATACTGGTTTTTATCTTGAAATGAGGTTTGTTATATCTTTTGCTTTTGGTTTATTTAGCTTATTGTTCCTTTATCACCCAGAGCCTTTTTTTTGCAATTGCATTTATTTTTAAATGGCAAATTGTTAGTTTTAGTATAAATCTGTTGCTTAGAAGAGAGGCTTTTTGTGCAGATATATAAAGAACATGTTTTGCTGTTCTCCAGAGCAGCTTAATATACGTGCAATGAGACAGAGGAGCCGTCGCTGGTATTAGGGGAGATGTTTTGTCTACAAAGACCCGGGATGAAAACGTGTCCTGGTGACAATCCTGTTTGCACTGAACTCTCAGCACTCTCTTTAAGTCCTGACTCTGATGGACTGACCTGTAGGGACAGAAACATGTCCTGAGTATTGCCTGACCCTAAATCCGGGTGGCTTTGGCCACCCCAGTAGAGGTCCTGGTAATGCGTTGTCTGCGGTCCTGCAAATGGGCAGCTCAAGTTTGATGTTGTGGATCTAAGCTGAAGCTACTTCAGAAACAGTTTTCTATGTATAGGTCATCACTTTTCTCTAAGTTTCTGTGTGTTTTTGAGGAAAAAGCAGGTTTGCTGCTTGAGAAATGTGATTGTTGAGCGTGGGATGCACTGGGTATGATGGGGGCCCTCTCTTGCCTGCACCCCTCTGCCCCTGCCAGTGGCTCTGCCCAGACCCCAGCCTCAGTGGCTGGCTGGATGCAGAAGGTGGGGAAGTGGTCGGTAGGAAACTCGGCTGGGGTCATGGATGGTCAGTGGTGTTCCTGGTGAAGAAAAATGGGCCTGCAGCCTTACGGCCAGGCAAAGAACAGGTTGGGCTGAGCCCAGGTGAGTCTCTTGATGCTGGATTTAGGAGAGATTGGCCTCAGGTTGTGCTGGGGAGGTTTAGATTGGACATTAGGAAGAAGTTCTTTACTGCAAGAGTGGTCAGGGACTGGACCAGGCTGCCCAGGGAGGGGGTGGAGTCACCATCCCTGGAGGGGTTCAACAAACGAGTAGATGTGGTGATTTGAGACATGGTCTGGGGGTCAGGGAGATGTTGGCCAAAGGTAGGACTTGATGATCCTGGAGGTCTTTTCCAACCTCAATGATTCTGTGATTCCCGGTGCCCATTCCCAGTGCCCGTCCCCTGCTCCGGCAGCGCCTGGTGGGGCTTCTTCTGGGGCCTGGGGAGGAGGCTGCCGGGGGAGCGGGACACAGTGAGCGGTGCTGGGAGCTGGTGCTTCAGGATCCATTCTTTTTTCCCCCTTTTTTTTGGGTGCCGAACGCGGTTTTCCGCCTTTTTCCCACTCGTTCCCCTCCCGCCGCGGCCCGAGGCGCGCGCTTCCCGCGCTCCGCCGGCAGGGGGCAGCCTCGCCCGCCTCAGCGCCGGCGCGCGCCCGGCCCTCAGCGCCTCCTCTCCTCCGCCTCCTCCTCCTCCTCCTCCTCCTCCTCCTCAGACACCAACCGGTTGTTAAAAGTAAGAATCCTGCTTTTCCCTTCGAACTCGCAATTCTGGAAGGACCCAGTTTCTTTTAATGTTTCCCTTTCAGCGGCTCTCTCCAGCCGTATTGTGATCCGGCCTCCAGAAAGGCGCCGAACTTCCCCAGGCCGCCCTTTTGTTCCGTTGAGGCGCTTCCAATTCACCCGCTCCTCATATTTCCACCCGGGGAGCACCTTCAAAATTCAAATAATCTCCGGGAATTTTTGCATTCCAAAGTTGTTTTTCATGATAGTGTCCCTAAAATCCTCACATGCGCTTATTTTAAGATAATCTTCCTCAAGGGTTGTTGGGAAATGAGTCTTGCTCCCACCAGAAAGATGGGCTTGGTTGCCAAATAATTTTAATATGATATTAATTTTAAGTGTGTATACTTCCACATTTTTTTTTCTTTAAGATCTGAGATCAAAAAGGCAGGAGGCAGATATTTTTGTGTGTGGTGTGCTGGGTTTCGGGGGGCGGGGGGGTTGGAGATTCCAGCATTTATATTTCTGCCTCAAATATTTGTGTTTGTTTTTCATGGGCTTTGTTAATACCTAAGGGAACCATTAATGCAGCCGAAATAACATGAGATCTGATGTTCTCATGGTATTTTAGTATTTCAATTCCTCGATGGAAACACCATGAGAACACCAGATCTCGCGTTATTTTGGCCCCATAAATAGCTCCCTTGGGAATTTTTAAAAAGCCCATAAAATACATAAACACAAATATGGAGATATTCAGGTTCCTGCAGAACTTGCATGCGCAGCCTTCTTGCGATTGAAGCCATCAGTCAGCAGCTTTCCTCCCCTTCCAGCTGATTTGTCTTTGTCACTGAAGGAAACGTCTCCTTCTCCCTCAAAACTGAGGGTTGGGAGCTGGCCCCGTGTAGGTAATTGTGGCTGTGGAGAGGAAAATTCTGGATTGCTCATACAAGTAGAATATTTTCCCTAATCTGCTTTGTTTTGTTTTGTTTTGTTTTTTTCTAATAGGACTGTTTCTTGTTTTTTATAAATTAATATTTTTATATTTTTGGCTTAACTGTAATTTTCCTTGTATATTTGGTTGTATCTAGTTAATTATGTAATCAAGCAAATGGTTTCCTTGGCTCTTAGCTAAAACAAGATAACATCCTGGTATCGGGATTAAGTTTTCATCTATATCAACTGGCTTAAAAATACTGAACTTGATTCCTTTTGAATTAACTGAGTCTTATTTTATTTTTTTTTTCAATATCACCTATCACCATAGTAACCACTAGCTGTCAGTTCAGTTTCTGACATTTTTCTCATTTGGTAAGATTTCAGAATTGCCATCCTCCCTGCCAACATGTCATGAACAAGAAAAAAAAAAATTGCATGAAAAATCTAATGGGTGTCTGGTCTGATTGTCCTCACTCGTGGCAGGAAAGACAAAAACTGATGAATTGTGAAATGTATTCAGAGGGATTCAAGAAAAGCAAGTGTCTCGGACCCCCTCCTCACCCACACCTCCTCGTTTTCATCTTGTTATGCTTGATGCACCATACATGCTTGCCCTGACACTTGGGTTTGTAGAAATTTAAGATTAACAGTTTTTACATTCACCTCGCTGATCCCCGTTTTTTAAAGTCATCATTAAAAATAAAGTTAGCAGAGCTTGTATTTAGCACTGTTTCCCCCTCATTGAGGAGATTTTAGCACCTTCGAATTTGCAACAAAACACTTGCGAGGCTTGAAGTCAATGAACAGTTCTGTACATTTCTGTTCCCTACTTTTATATTTTATGTACATTAGAAAGAAACCATTAAGCAGGCCAGGGAGCACTGGAGAGAAAAGCAAATTCTGGGTAACTCACTGGGCTGCTGGTGTATTCCTGTTGGAAAAGGACAGCAAACAGCAAAATTGCGCTTTCTCTTTTTTTATTCCTCCAGTTGCTTTAGCTGAAGAAAAAGATGTAAATTTAAGATAAAATGGGGTTGCGTTGGAACACGAAAAATATCCCAAAGAAACCTGATTGCCAGGGCTGCAAAAGGACAGCAAAAAAGGGAAAGTTGTCGTTTACTTCTGGCGAAGCAAACAAAACTACAGCAAGAACTGAGGTTTATAGGATGTTTTTATTTTTTCTAGGGGTTTTCTGTGCGGTGCAGACACATCCCTGTAATCGGCGCGTCGCGTTTCCATAGGTAGGGAACAAACGTCCCCGTCTGTGTGTGCACAAAGAGCCCGTACCCTGGATGTGTTTTCCATGGTTTTGTTTTGGGCTATATCCATCTCTTTTTTTTTTTTTTCCCCCCGTCTGTCTCTGAATTCAGGCTCAGCAGCAGGAACTCATTTCAGAAACATAACCCTGAGTTGATAAGCAGCTGCAGCGCGGGTGGACGGGGCTCGCTCCGCACCCGGGGGCTGCGGCCCTCAAAAACCCTGCAAACCCCAGTGAAAAATAATCAAAATCATACTGGGACCTTGTAACCGTTTGGGAACGTTGAGGGGAATTTTTATTTGTGAGTATCCACGCTCAGCGCTCCTGCGTCTGCAATGGGAAGGGGCAGAGGATGCAGCTCTTTCTAGTAAAAATACATATTCATCCTGTGAAATCCATGTTTGCAAAGGTTTTTCTCTCTGCAACGGTGGATGAGGGTTGTTGAAGGGCACGGGTTGGGTTTGGTACGAGCAGGCCATTTTTAGGATGAGAAACCCTCATCTTTGGAAATACCTTGAAAATGATCAAATTTTACTGCCTGTATTTTGCGAGCTGTGTTTTTTAAATAGTTGTATAAATGTAGCTCGTGCGATAAATACGCTGGGAGAGTGTAACTCTTTTAATGATAAATAATACTGCTGTATATAATATTTGAAAACAAATGGTGTAAACAAAATGCACCTTAATGTCTTTATGGTTTGGAAGATTTATAACAATAATCAGCAAGCCCCCGTAACGTTGTTTGCACCTTGTGTGCCCTAAAGCCATTGGATCACTCAGTTAATTGTATAAATTCCATGCACTATGGAAAATCATGATGTATCATTTATATTCAGCTATGTCAGGTATATAAATATTAAAATATATTGGCCAAAAATGGCTGATTACCCCTCAAACATTTCATGATAAATCTTATCTTTTTATGGTGGTGGTAGTCTTGAGGGGTGGGGATTGAGGAGGGGGGTGGTGGACTAAATATTTCATGTTATTTGGAAATATTCTTTAAACAAACCAGATATATTATTAATGTTTTACAACTGCTTCAAAAATCCTGAAGCTCGGTTCGGGTTTATAGGATAAAGTGGTTCAGCACCTGAAGAAAAAGTGATTTTTAAGCACAAACCAGAGAAATGCCAGGGCTGGTGCTGTTTATTCCACCTTTGATACGTGCAGTTCGTGGAGGCTTCATGCTGCCTAAAATCAAGGTGATGTTCCCCAACGCCTGCCCTCGGTACACTAATACTGAAAATATTAATGTGTATTTAAGCAGGGCTTTATTATTCACCTATAGTCTTATTTAGTAAATGCAGGGCTGTCCCCAGTCACTGCGTGTTTATCTATAGGCACAGAGGCAGTGTTTATGACACAGGCTTTCGACTAAAAATATTTAAAAATGCTGGATGTGCACATATTTCTGTGTGTTTAGCACCCAGCACCCAACCTCAAGACATGACTGGGGAAGGAATCTATAGGGCGACGTGGAGAAAATAGTGTTATACATATTTATTGATACTAATGCATGTGTTTTAATGAATAAATAAATACAGAGTTGGACTGTGTGGCAAATGTGTTTGGCAAGTAGCTGTATCCAGCGAGGAGGGAGGAAATGTCAGAACAGGGTCTTGTAAATACATGTGGCTGGAAAGAATAAAATAAAAATGATGACTAGCACTGACAAGCAGACTTGGGGTGTATGATCTACTTTGTTCATTTGATTCTTAGAACTCAGTCGGGGTTAAATTGAAATCCAGACATCAAAGAATTCCTCCACCAGACCCAAATTTTGCCCGTATAATTTTTTTTCTTACAGTTGTCGTAATTTTAGCTAATTTCACAGTGCAAAATTTTTTGCTGTTTGAAGTATTTTCCTAAATATACATCTAATATAGCAGTGGGATATATTCTTTATATATTGTTTCCCTGATGTTGGAGATAGGCAGCTCTGAGCCCACAGTCCCCTCTGTGGGTGTGAGGAACCTTTTGGTTCAATGGTGTCGTGCCCGTAGAGGAGCATAATCCTTAAATTCTGAGGGAGGGGAAGGCTAAAGGCTTTAAATAGCAACGCCCTTATTTCTTCTTTTTTTCTCTTTTTTTTTCTCTCTTTTTTTTTTTTTTTTTTGCCCCCGACTGTTGTGTCTGAAAATGCTGGCAGCATGTGGTGCTGCATATTTGGTGGGTTTGCAGATTTCTGCCCGATTTTTATCTGAAGGTCAGGGCTGTGGAAATACATCAGGTTGCGATTTGGGATGTTTGCCATTTGCCATTTAGCCTCGCTCCTTCTTATCAGATCACGCTGGAACACGGGCCCAATAAAACAGGGAGCTGTTAGGAAAAGAAGAAATAAATATTGTTCTAGTTTTATGGAGTCTCTTTACTATTACACAGCAGGCGATATTAAATGTATTTATTTAAGTTTGCCTTTTTGCTGCGGAATTGTTGAACTAGGTGGAAGAAATTAATGGTGGCTATTTATAATTTCACCGGCTATTTGCATACATTAATTTTTTTTAAAATGAAAAAAATTATTTCTTTTTCCACACTGGGAAAAAAAAACAAGAAAAAAGTTGTAGGAATGGGAGGAATGTAGAAAAGGGAGGAATGGGGAAGCAGGGAATGGGGTTTTCCTCTGCATCCTCCATCGGTTTGAGAACAAAACGTCTCGTTTGTGACAGTTTCTTCTCCCTGTGCAGAATGCTGGGATTTTAGGCTGTTTTTAGGCTCCTTTCCCAGCAGGAAAGGGGATGTGGCTGCTGTGCAGAGGCACGAAGCGAGACGTGAAGGTGGGGCTGCCTGGGACGGGGTGAGCAGAGCAGGTTCCCCCCTCACCCAGGCGGGGTTTATACTCTGGCAAGGCTGAAATGACTTGGTTCTATTTTGAAGGGCAGGATCAGGCCTGTGTGTGTGTGTTAAGAGGGCAGGTCCCTGCCCGCAGGGCCTGGGGATGAACATCCCTCCAGGTCCTCCCTGGGGTGGCTGGAGGAGAGGAGCTCCCAGCAGACCAGCCATGCAATTGTCCCCTGGCCCCGGGTGTTCAGGGGGCTCCCCGTGGGCCTGACCCACCTGCCTCTGTGTGGCTGGATTTGTGTGTTTAAACTCAACGCTTTCCACACACCCTGAGCCTGGAGTGTCCTTGGCAGGGGTGCTGGGGCCCAGGGCTGAGGGATGCAGCCTCCTGCACCATGGAGTCCAGCCCAGGGCACCAGCAGCACTGGGCAACCCCTCCTTGGAGGAGCCATTTTCCCGGTGTCGGTGCGGGGACAGTTCAGGTAGTTTGGGAAGTGTTTGTGGCTGGCAGGCAGTTATTAACGGTTCCATTTGCACAAAGCCATCCCAGCTGTGGTCTCGATTGCCTCATGGCGAAAGCCCGTCCGACACAAGGAGTTTATTTTATCCCTGAATTGGAGGGGGGGGCGGCCAGGGGGGGGAAGGGAGAGGATGGAAAGGCCACCGCGGCCCTTATGAAAACAGCATTCTGTTATTTTATATTTTTTAGAGGGAAGCGTTTTGCTCCCGTGTTGATACCTCTCTGGATTTTATGATTTTGTTGCTAATTTACTTAACCATTAGCAAATGAAGGTGGATTACTGCTTGGGTGCATTAAAAGCACCGAGGAGTTGCGGTCCTTGTGGCTATTTCGGGCAATGTCATAAGCACACTCTTTTTTTTTTTTTTTTTTTTTTGTCCTCCCAGGGAGCAGAATTTGAACTTAATATTCCATGAAATAAGCCATTGTAATCACGTTGGGTTAATAGAAGAAGTAAAATTGCCTCTCCTCTCACAAGACATTAGAGCAAGGCTGCATTATTAAAGTTTTCTTGCGGACAGGCGGTTTAAAATATATCCTCGGTGGCTGACGCAAGTCTTTTCAGTGGGGATGACAGCTTTTCAGATCTTAATAGGCTGTTCATTTCTGGCCTACGAGTTTCCAGCATTTCTTCTTTTCAAGCCAGGCTGTGACATGATGGCTAAAAACTGACATAAAGAAGTGCCATGTACTGTGGAAACCTTTATTCGCTAAGTGGCTCCATGTAAATTGGTGTCAATAAGCAAACAATTAGAACTTTAAAAAAAATTGTTGGTTTAAATCCCTTTTCTCCGTAATCGTTTGACCTAAAAATCTCTCCTTTCTTTTTTCCCTTCTTTGGAAGCGGTGCATATAAAACAGTGACAAAGTGTTTAGCAAGTTAAAGTGGATCAGATCTTTGTTAGAAATCAGTAAACGATATTTAGCCAAGGTGAGTTCGTCGTAGGGCTTTTTCCCTTCGAAATGAAATTTACAGTGAGCTAAATTCCAGGTGAATGATAATGGAGGAAGAAGGGGCTGGTTTTTTCCATTCTTTTCTCCTTTTTTTCTCCCCCCCTCCCACAAATTGCCTCATCCGCGGGTTTGGAGATGCAGCCTCCAAGCAGCAATAATAGCCTGCTGATTCTGTGAGCTTGGCTAATTTCGAGAAATTTGGTATTGTTGTTCATGCTTTCTGGAGATTGTTTACTTGAATTATTTGCAGAAAAGACTTTTTTTCGGTGTCATTAGATGAAGAAACACAGGAACGCTTAATGCTTTTCCCACTGTTGCTTTGCACAGAAGAAAAAAAAAAAATTCAGCAGAGCTTTTTGTCTCTCTGTTTTAATTTATGATTTCTCCTTTTCTTTTTATAACTCGGCTCCTTCCCTCTTTCATCCCTCTCTGTGGATCTTGCCTTCCCGGCTCTGATGGCTCCGGGGGCTGGCTGCAGGCAGCGCTTTGTTGGCGGCAGCTCCCCAGGCCCCGCCGTGTCCCTCGCCAGGTGCCCACCAGCCCGGGGGATGCTTTGGGACCTCTGTGATCCTGGGATGCTCCCACACGTGGATTTTCCACGTTCCCTGGGGATGGAGCCTCCCTCCTGTGCCACATTTTGCACTGTGGGGGCATATCCTTGTGTTTCAAGTGCAGCGGTGGCCATTTAAAAGCTCATCGGTGTCTGTGGCAGGCGAAGTGGATTTGCCTCATCTTGTGTGATGTTTCTGTGGGATTTGGGGCATTCCCTGATCTCATGGAGAATAAAGGGAAGCTGTAGGAATAGGGGAAGCTGTTGCCATTCCCCTGAGGGGAGTAGAGCGTGCATGGCGATGGAAAGCTGATGTCCTGCAGCTGAGGGTGTGAGGGGAGGGTGGTGCTGGCCATGGGCACTGGGCATGGGCCTGGTGGCTACAGGGAGCGTGTCCCAGTTCAGGCTGGAGGTTCAGGGACACCTGAGTGAGTGGTGGTTCCAACCCAGAGCCCTCCTGCCTGCCCTGGTCCTTCTGCTCAGGGGATGGGGCAGCGAGCCTGGGCAACTCATCTTCCCTTCCATGCTTCCATGTCTTTCTCCTGAACCCAGGTCTGCTCAGAAGCCACTTACCCCATCTATGATAGATTTGTCTTTAAAACTTGTTGGAATTAGTTTTAGTTTAACATGGAAACGCCGCTGAGTAAGATTGAGTCAATGCACCTTGGTCCAAAAAATAGAGTTAAAATACTACAGCTGTGCAATATATTTAGTGTAATGAGCCTGGCGTGACATGTTATTTTACCTGAGTGTTTTTTTTCCCTCGTGATCCCATTTGAAATAATCTTTTCAAATGCCAAAAAGCACTGCCTAAATATGGTCAGAAAAAATGCTAAATGCACCTCCTCAAAGGCTACCACTTGAAATGGCGAGAAAAATGATGCAGGAGCAGCCACAGGGTTTGCAGGGTATTTACTTCCTGTGCCTTCGAAACCGTGTTTATTTTTTAGTTATATGGATAACAATTATTATTGGTGATAATATGACTTCTGTTATGGATTAATGTATTAGTGTAACTTTAGAAAGAAAGACATATTCATAATTTATATAAGGTATGAATTTTATCTCATGAAAACGGTATGTAAGGGATGGCAAAAATCCTGGGAAAGGGTAAAATGAGTGTTTAAAAACCAGATTATATGGGAGATACGAAACAGGACGATGATGTCTGGTGGTAGTGGTGTTTAGCACTTCTCTAGCTTCTGTCCCCCAAGGACCCCAGAGTTCTCCTCCATTCCATGGTTAATCCTCTTGTACCTTTAGGACTGAGACTATTTTCCCTTGTGCAAGTGGGACACTGAGGCAAAGTGATCAGTGCAGCACTGGAGGGGGACATGGTGAACTGGGATGATTACAGGCTGCAATGAAGCTCACAGTGAGGACGTGTGGTGAGGACCCACAGGTCCATGGAGGGATCTGAACTAACGCTCTTAACTGAGTAACCAACTGGTCTAAGTTCACTTCAGGTACCTGCGTGCTTGAAAAAGTGTTATTTATGCTTAAAATATTAGTGACCTTATATTTGTTCCCTAATTAAAGCACCTATTAGTGACTCCAGAAGTAGTTTCTCAAAGATGGGAATATTTGAAGCTGCTTGTTCCCTGCAGCGAGGGAGAAGCCAGGAAAGCTGCAGGTCTTGGGATTTGTACAAAGGAAAAGAAAATGGCTGATTGTTGCCTTTAATTTCTAAAAATCCTGTGACCAAATGATATCATCATTCTCTAAACTTTGGAAGTGTGTGAATGAGGGGGAGTGAGTGACTCCGAGAGGCTGGAAGTGTGAACAGGGCTGTTGTGGTTTATATCACTTGCAATGATCACCATGAAAACTAGATTCAAAGGCTGTTTAATTCCAGGCTTTCATTCAGCACTGCCTGGGAGACAATAGAGGCTGAACATCAAATAGGCTCCAGTTCTCTTCAGAATCTGTTTTTTTTTTTCTTTTAAACCAAGCTATAAGTGAGATCCACCTATAAAGGCTCTAATGGGCCCATGAGAACAGCTGTGTTAGACGTGAGATCTTGGATGCTTCGTCTGATCCTTCGGTGCTAGGAACACGGTCTGCAGGCTCCACTCATTTTCTTTACAGAGAATGAATTTTAGAGCCAGATTTAAACTAGATTTTTTTCTCAAAGTTTGCAGTAAAGGGACTAGAACAATATAAATACAATTAAAATAAAGGTATCACGAAAGCTTTTACATGTATCTGAACTAAAGCAGCAAATGTTTTTCTTTTTAAAATTCCCAGAAATAATTTAAATTTATTTAGGCATAACAGGACTGGTTAGGACATACTGCTGGCACTGAAAGCATAGTTCAAAAAATTGGATCGATGTTTTCTGACAATTTTCCGTAATTTGATAATTACACAACTTTTGGCAATTTAAAAAATTATTGCTGTTGTTCCTTTTAAAGCAGTGGACATGAGGCCATCGATAGAGTCCTCTCCTGGCTCAGGAGTTGTGTGTATATATCTCGCAGTATTTTTCAGTAATCAAGGCAATGTCTTTAAATAAAAGTGAAAAGTTATGTGACCTTGGCTGTCAGACTCAATTTAGGCTCTGCAGCAACACTTCGCTTTTTATTTTTTAAATTAGCTGTTGCCATCTTTTACAATTTGTTTATAGGCAGAAAGAGCCACACGAAATAGAAAGTATCAATGAGAAGTTTATAGTTGTTGCTTTAGCCACAAATATAGTCATTTTTCATAACCTTAACAGCTTTTTATTCAGTTTTGCCTTTAATCTCTCTTCCTGGGTAGTGCCTGGATTCATTCTAATTAATTTATTTTTTCAAAGAATCAGTTCCTTGGAAAATGGTTGGGGTTGTGTCCCCCTGATTCCTGTCCTCTCCTTCTGGGGGTGTGGAGCTCATGGTTAGGAGACGTGTGAGGTGATGTTCACTCTCAGCCTGTGCTTATTGCACTGGTTTGTTTCCCAGCTGGTTTTTGGCATGTTGCAATAATTGGGAAGGATTTTTCCTGGGAGTCTCCCAGTGAGGGGGAACCCTCAGATGGGACCATCACCTCAGCCCAGCTGGCAATGAAGCGGGGCAGAGACACGGGGCAGAGACCCAACCTCTCCCTCCATCCATTCCTGGTGGGATTTTCCTTCCCTGGGCATTCCCACAGGTGTCAGTGGTGACCCTTCCCTTCTTTTCTGCCAAGAACCTCTCAGTTTTCCCCTTCTTCACGGCCAAAAGCAGGTCAGCTGCTTTGCCAGAGACCCTGATAAGCTCACCTTCCAACTGATTTATGATTTTCATAAGATACATTTTGAAAGCATATGTAAAATAGGACTGGAAATAGGATCCAAGTGTCAGCAGCCCCATAGCAGCTCGGCCAAGCTGCTCCTTTCACTGTGTGGAGCAGATAGAGTTGTTCTGCTCGGTGGAACCAAGGGAAAACAAACAGGAATTGGAGCAAAACTAGAGAATATTTTGTAGCAGGTTGCCTGGCACACAGGACAGCTGCCGTGGCTTTTGAAGGTGGAATATAAAAGGGAAAGGTTGAGACTTTTATTCATGTAAAATACAAGGACTGTTTTGATCTAAACATGATTTAAAAATTAAGGAGGGGGAAAATCACAAACATCTGACCACGCTGTGCTTCTCCGACTGGTTTTTTAATATGAGAATTCACTCAGTATTATAAAATCAGGCCCTGGCTGAATCATAGAATCATTTAGGTTGGAAAAGACCTCCAGGATCATCAAGTCCAACCTTCGTCCAACATAGGTAGTTGTAGAGAGCAATGAGGTCTCCTCTCAGCCTCCTCTTCTCCAAGCACACCCCACAGAGCTGTTGCAGGACTAAGGAGTTGGACATACATAATTTCATCCTTTTCTCTTTGTTTTCACAGCTTTCCATGCATTTTCAAACTAATTGTGGCATTAAAATACTCACCAGTATTTTAGGCTCTACAGAGTCAATTGTGTTGTTCTGTATGACTCTTCTGCTACCAAAAATTATAATTAGATCATCTGAATTGGTTTTATTTTTGTACTTCTAATGAGAACAAAGCTGTTACAGTCTACTTGAGCAAAAATAGCAAATTAACAGATATTATAATACATCTTTAAAAGCTTTCACCTAGTCTTTAGGTGTGAGAGACAATGGACCACAATTACCTTGTGGTGGTATCTCACACCACACAGTTTGCCAGCTTATCCTGCAGCTCTCTTTGGAGACGGTGGAATTTTCTTTTGAAAAGGAGCTTTTTAATCACAAAATATCTGGTCAGGCCTGAAGAGGAGCCCACAGCTGAAAACCCACATCTGGAATAAAAAACAGCAGCGGAACATGGATCGCCAGAGTATCTTACCTCTGCTCCAGGCTTCTGCTGCCTCAGGTGTGGTGTTTGCCTTTTCCCTGCTGTTTTCCCCTAACTTTCTATAGGATAATTCCCATTCTGCAGGTGAGCCCTGGGCTTGCAGTGCTTGGGCCAGTCCATCAAGAAAGAGGACACAGCGGTTCGTAATGAAGGGGACCTCGTCCTCCTCTGAGCATGTTCTACCCCGGCATTATTGTATCAAACATCGGGTTTCATACAATACCACAGGAAACTAAGGGCCCTATTCAGAGATTACACGCACCCCATGGAAGGGTGCTTTTCATGTATTGGAAGCCTGATTTTAAAAAAACAGCCCTACGTGACTCTTCCATATACTGTAACTTGTACAAAACGGGGAGTTCTTGAGGTTTCCCGTATTAGTCCCTGCTCCTTTGACACGCCTGGCACAGGCCCGACAGGATCTCATTGTGGCATTTTTATTAAGAAAGAGGATGCTGGTTCTTTTTTCTCTGTCAGCTGCTGAAATAAGAAGGTTTTAAGAACAAAGGGAAAAACTTGTGGCAAGGAGAGACACAAGAGGATTATCGTTCCCTAAAGAAGGGGGACGTCCCACACACCAATGGACTCGCTGTCCTAATGAGCCAAAGGATTTTTTTTTCAAGGCTGGTAAATATATTTAGGGGGAAGTACATTTGGGTGCCATCTCCACTCATTTATTCTTCAAACTGTAATGCCGCACATTTTGGGTTTCACTATATTGCATTTTAAAACTAATGATGCATTCATTCTCAGAGCAAATCTTATTTCTAAGCCCTAATTTAATAGAATTAAACTCTAAGCTGAATTGGTTTTATGAGATAAAACTCTGAAGTTGATAACTGCATTTAGGAATAGTTCAGGTATTGAGTTTCTAATTTGCTTCCTGAGCATGGAAATCCCTCAGATAGTCAATATTGACGACCTGTAATTGGTAAGAGAGGGTCTTGCTGAGTTTTCTCTCCCGTGCTGGAGAGATGCTCTGTGCTTGGTGGTGGGGCTGGGCCCTGCCCAGCTCCATCAGCCCCAGGTTGGGCACAGGCTGGACCCGCTGCCCGTTCCCGACCCCAGCACACGCTGGGCCATCTAGAGCATGAGTCTGGTGAGGGCAGTGGTGGAGTCCTCATCCCTGGAGGGGTTTCCAAGCCATGGACATAAGATTATCCAGTTCTACGTATGCATACCATGGCAAGCCACCTTGCATTTAATTCCTGATTGTGTGGTGTCACAGAGTGATGCCAGAGGACCAGTAGTTACCTTGGCACTAGAGGTAGGGGTGGTGCAGCCCCGCTGTGTTCATTGACACCCGCCTGTCGTGGTGGGCAGGGCTGGGAGGATGGCTCCGGATGGTGCCTGCAGGGAGGGCAGTGGTGGTGGTGCCCATTGCTGGTGCCAGGCTGTGTGGCACAGCAGCCTAGAGCCATGCCAGGGTGGGATGAGAACCCATCCGTGGTTCTCTGCCCATAGCTTTGTCCTGTTCCCCACCTCAGGCTGTGCTTTCTCCTCTTTGTGGCTGAGCTCCCATGATTGGAGGTGTCGCTGCGGTGCTGAGCAGTGATACAAGTTGTTTCCTGAAACGCCTGGAAATTTTAGTGATTTGGTGAAATAACTGGTTTCATGATCTGCCTGTAACGTGCACCCTGAGCCAGCAGCCGGGTGACAGAACATCAGCTGCTCCCTCCTCCTGCAGCCCAGGCAGCTGCTCTCCTGCCTTCGCACAGATTAAACTTTCCTCTCCCTAAAATGGGTAGAAAGTTTGCAGTTTAGCCATAAACAGTTGCAAATGATAAACAAATCAATATTTGTTAATGTTGCGATGCACTCACATCTCTCAGGTCCACATGGAATGATTTATAGAGTAGAGCATTTCAGGGCTGACCCTTGCAGGTCTCCGAAAGCACTTAAAAAATAAATTTACCCTGGCCTCTCTCACCCCATTTCAAAAAGGGTGACAAAGATGAAGTAATTTATAAGTCACACTTTTATTAATGCTTTTAACTTTCATATACTTGGCTTCCCTGCCCTCTGAGCAGCTAAGTGCAGCTCGTGGTCGAATGGTAACCTTCGGTGCTTTGAGGGGGGTTTGGTACAAATGATCAACTCATAAATAGGTGCTGTGCTCCGCATTATCCGGCCATAAATTCACAGGACCTTTCAAGTACATCAAGAAAGAGCAACTTGAACTCGGCGTTCTGAGCTGGGCTTTACAGACTAATGCAGGACTAATGAGCAGCTGGGCAGAGGGTTTCTGAGCGTGGCTGGGGCTTTCCGTGGTGATGCTGAGTCCATACGTGAGCCAGCTTAGGGGGTGGGAGCTGATGGTCACTAATTATCACCCTCCCAAGGATAGGTATTGCTGGGGAAAATTGATGTAAAAGAGAACGATATAGAGATAAGCTTCAAAATGTTTATCAGAATATTAATATGATGCACAGTCAGCATTTTTGTGGCTGCTTACCAGTGTTTGAACAGGTTGTCCAGAGAGGTGGTGGAGGCCCCATCCCTGGAGATGTTCAAGGCCAGGCTTGATGGGGCTTGATGGTTGCCTTCTGAGCAACCTGCCCTAGTTAGAGATGTCCTTGCTGACTGCAGGGGTTTGGACTACATGAGCTTGGCAGGTCCCTTCCAACCCAAAGCATTCTGTGATTCTATGATTCTGTGATCTCCAGAACGTTTTCCATACAACAGCCACGTGTTTGGAGGGGAGCTGGGTGGTGATGCTCATCTGAATTAAAAGATGCACGTACAAAACTGCCTCTGCACCCCGAGCAGGTAATGGTAATGTAAATGCAACATTCAAATTCAGCTCTTCACAGTTAATACTAGATACTACCAATCCCTGCAGCATACCTGCCTGTAAGGGAGATAGCACTGCAGGGGAGGACTAAAATCTGCTTGCACATGTGACTTCTGCCTTCTTGGTGAGCCCGAGGCAATGGGGGCAACCTGAAAGCCAGGAATTCTACTGAAACACAAGAAAAATAATCTTCACTGTGAGGGTGGCTGGACACTGGCCCAGGCTGCCCAGAGATCGTGGCATCTCCATCCTTGGAGATTTTCAACTGGATGTGGTCCTGGACCCCATCCTCTAGCTGACCCTGCCTGAGCTGCAAGGCTGAACTGGGTGATCTCCAGACACACCTTCCAGCCTTGGTTCTGTAATCAACCCTTTGCAGCAAGTTTCTGTGGGTTGGTTTATTCCGAGGAGAAAACCTGGCTGTTTCCAATGGGAAGCATCATTAGGACTTGTTCAGGCTTGAGGAGGAAGAATGAAGAACACTTTCTTCAGCTGCAGCTGAGTGACGAGGCGAGCAGCCCACTCTCTGCTGCATCTTCTGGGAGCTGAGGGTTGGCCAGTGATGTGAGTTGTCTAATTATGAACGACGGGGGGAAAAAAAGCATTAAAGACAAGAATAGCTCGGTGGTTTTCAGGAAGTAAAGAAGAATCATGCTTTAAGTTTCTCTGGTGCACTGATGTTTGAGTGCAACACATAAAGGATAAAATTTTGGATTTTGCATTTCTGGGGTGTAGGGATCCCTCTGGTCTGATTGCTGCTGCTTCTGAGAGCTCTTTAATAGCAAACACCTGTTTCTGGGGCGAGGACAATAGCCCAGGCCCAGCTCCTCTGCCCTACCCACGCAAGCACAGCTGTAGGTGCTCAAGTAGTTGATGAGATCTGCATTACCAAAGGGTGCACAGGAGTTGGACATCAGGCTAATTACCAGAGGGGGCTGATGGGTAGGAGGGAGTCAATATAAGGGTGAAGGTGGAACACCTGGGGCTGCTCAACATGGATGGTGCTGAAGGAGCAGAGAGAAGGAGCTGCTCTAAGGGGAGCAAGGACCGTTGGAGTTTCCACCTCTGGTTACCTGGTTAAGCTTCTCTGTAGTCACAGGGATCAAAGGACAACTTTAATTCCACTGTGTCTGCAGAAAAGACCCCGTGCAAAGTAAGTAAATACAGCAGTGAATGTTTTGCTGAAGTTCTGTGCTCTTGGCCAGGTTGTCTCTGGGCCCTGTGGTCTGTGTCTTCAGAAAGCCTGGGTGGATTTGTGTGGTGGGGCTGATGGCAGCAGTGACTGGAGATTTCCTGAGCCTTGTACCAGTGAAAGTGCAAATCTTGGTAAATATTGATGTTAAGTCCCCCTAAAACTGCTCTTTTGTCTTCTCCTCCCCACCATGGAAGTAAGAAGTTTATTTTTCTGGTGTTTTTTTTCTCTGTTATTCTCAGAAATGCAGCTTGTGTGCTCAGCTACACTCGCGCCTGGTGGCTCTGAAAACCTGCCCTGAACCAGCTTTTAACTGGGGCAGCTCCTTGTCTGGGTGACCAGCAGGGGATTATAGTTTGAGATCTATGATGTCATGAAAATACACTTTATTTTTACTTGAAAGGAACTTGTCTTTGCACATAAGACTTTCATTATTGGTACAGTGAAAGCTATGTTGGATTTTTGACTTGATTGCAGAGAAACTTGCTTCAGAAGGTTAGAGCTTTTGAAAAGAAAATCTCCCATGAAAAGCTGCGTGAACTTTAACTAATTTAAAAAAAATGTACATAGAACCTTGTGTAATAAAATATTTGAAGCCTGGGTGAAGCAGCATGGGTAGGAACCATTTGAATGCATTGATTACTCTTCTGAATCAGATCCATCTGCCAATTACCCTGCAAGAGATGGGGGTGGGGGGGGAGGTTGGGGAGGGGAGTGCTTTGACTTCAGCAGAAATATGTGGTGCAGTGCATGGGAAAAGCAAATCCCTGGATTCAAACCAGATGCCCGGTCTGAGCATGGGCACTCTCTGGTCTGCTGCTAATGGACAGGGTTGGGTCTGAGGTAGTTTGAAGTCACCTCCAGCTGCAGTACCTGGTGGGAACACTGGTGCAGTGGAATGAGAATGGGTTATTACTCCTTGGGGAAGGACCGAGGGGACAAGGAGACATGGGCAGAGGTGATGTTATGGAAAGGTGATCTCAAGGGGCTGGAAATGGGCATTGCTGTGGGTGGGATGGGTTTGGTGAAGAAGTGATGTGAGGGAATAGGGTGTTTGAAATAATGGCAGCATCTTGTATGTTTTCAAAAAATGATTTTTCTACCCAGTGTTGTTATTTTGCATTTACCTTTAAGACAGTCGTGTAGGACTTTAGGTGTCCTCTCTAGTTGTTATTCAGAGATGAACAGGATCTCCTGATTGCCCTGCCACCCCCTGCTCTTCTTGTCCAGACTTGTTCTTGTGATCTTTTAAAGCCCCCTTACATAAGTCCTCTTCACTCATTTTTGTTGCTTTTAGTGCTTTTCTGTGGGTTCTTGCTGCAGAATCCCTTCCCACACAGTAGCCTAAACTGAGGCAGTTATTTTAAAGAAGCTGTTGTGCTGCTTTCTGGTGGTTTCCCAATACATTTAGTAGCAGCCCTGGTAGGAACAGCTCTGTTGTTGACCTTTGCAGCAGGACTGTGAGCTGAGCAGCTGTTTCTTGTTGCTGTGTCTGGCTCAGGATTCCTCAGCCCACCTGAGCTGAGTTCTGCAATCACATCTTCTCATCCATGTCATGTGTTGCTAGTCCTCAGCTCATCCAGCTGGAAGCTGCCTCAGTCCCTGCTCTGCCTGCTTTGATCCAACAGTGAATCTTTAAAAGAAGAAAAAAAAACTCAAACCCACTCAAAACTTCATGGTTTCTAAGAGGATTAAAACAACCCCAAAAGTTCAGAAACCAGGGAGAGACTAGAGACCCCCAAAGTGGGTATTCTGGGGGGAAATGTCATGTTTTCCCAGCACCCAGGTCAGGAGTGCCTGCCTGGGACTGGCCCCTGTGCCCAGTGGTTCCCAGGGTGGGTGCTGCCAGGGCTGCCACAGAGGAGCTTGTCGAGCCTGGTTTAAATTAAGCTGGGGCAGATGGAGAGTTGAGCTGAGCTCCTCCGTGCAGCCCCTCGCTCCCCTCTTCCCACTGACTCCCCAGAAACAGGCATTATTAATAATGGAACTGTGATTACAGTGAGTGAGGGATGAGGTGGGATTTGCAAATTGCTTAAAATTATAACACTTAATTATGACTGGACCTGTTAAGCAGCTAAGAAAGGCTCGTTTCCCATGCCCTGCTGATTTTTGTTAGCTTGCTTTGTCGTGGTCCTTATTGCCCCATCGCACTCGAGGACCCCCCCCCAGCAGCCCTGCCCATCAGAGCCAAGTTTTGCAGGACTCACGTCCTGGAGATGCTGCCCTGATGTCCTCGTGGGGAGATGGGATCTGGCCGTGACATTTCATTATGCTGATTTTAACTGGCGTGAGTAAAACTTGTGGACAGGCTCCAGTCTTGTGAGGGGGAGGAAAGAGTTGAAAAAAGCAAGCCATAAATTAAAATAATAACAGTATGGGCCAACAAACAGCACACACATGTACAAGAGAGTCACCCTAATAAATCCCTTTGCTTTGATTTATGGGGTTGTGATAATCCATACCGTCATCCTCGTGGTGCTTTTGTGTGTGGTGATGAAGGACAAAATCAATGTTGGGTCTTTTCATTCTTTTAATAAGAAGAAAATCATTCCCCCCGCACACACACTCTGTGTTCTGCCAGTCTTGGGACTTGGCTTCAAAACCCATGTAAACCTGTAAAAATGTCCTGCTGCCTTAAGGCCTCCCGCTCCTGGAGGAGGATTTTCCTGAAGATGTTTGAGCTTTGGCTCAAACCTGGCTGCTCTATCCCACCTTCCCCTTTCCTTCCTGCTCATTTGGGCAGTGATTGCCCACGGTCCTGCTGCTGCCTGTGGCTGGGGAGGGTGGTGGGTACATGCTGATGGTGGTGGGTGCTGGAGGGAGTAGTTCTGCAGGGCAAACTCGTGGATAAATGGCCAAGAGAGGGTGAGCAGCCCAAATGTTTATAATTTCTAATGTAATAGGAATGATACTGATGCCAAGGGAGGAGTGTTTGCCAGCGAGGTTCTTTGCTGGGTCCCCTCTCCCCAGAGAGGCTCCTGTGGGCTGGGGAAGCCCAGCCTGGGGGTTTTGGCTGATGACACCAGCCCAGCTGGGCTTCCCCAGCCCACACCAGTTCTGGTGAAGTCTCATGGCTTGGAGGGCAACTCCAGTGAACCTTTCCCACCTGCAGCATCTCCTGCAGCTGGTCTGGTGTGGACAGGACACGTGCTCAGCTCCTGTGGTGCCCACCAGAGAGAAAACCCAAGTGGAAGTGAAACAGGGCTGGTGGGACACAGGTTATTTTCCTGTATTTCATTTAGTATTTATATTGAACAGTGGTGAATATTGAAGTGTTTTTACAGAACTGGTTCTCTTGGAGAAATAAGTAACACCCCTAAAATTCTGTTGGAAGAACAGAATAAACATCCCTTGGACCCACAGGAGAAAGTGGCTCCTTCCTAATCTGTTTGGGTTTGTCTCTCATTACAGGTGCTCTTGGCAACATAGTTACCAAGTTAAAGGCAATGTTTTCTAAATATTGATAAAATTAGCCCATTCTAGTTACTTTTAATGTTGTTTTAGTTCCGGCCTCGTCAATTTCATGTCCATTTCTGTAAACAAATTGTAGCAACCTTAGGAAAGCTTTTCCAGAAAAAGATCAACCACCTTAAAGTTCCTCTTTTACATGTTCTCAAGCGAGGATACTTAGAATAAGTCAAGGATATAAACTATTTCCTTCTGTGGAATCAGCTGATGAGTAATTTAATACATACTTTGTGGTGTGTTATTGTAAAATATATTTAATTACCTGTCTTTGTGTGTATATAGCACAGCTGTGACATAGAAGCTTTAAAGTTTGTGCATAGAAACCACTATTTCCAGATAGAATTGTGATCACTGTGATCACTCCTGTGCTTTTGTACTTAAAAGACCATTTCTCTCCAGCCCTGGAGCATCCCTGCTCTGTCCCCTGCTCCAGGACCCGTTTCCCATGTGTGGTGAAATCTGTGCTTTCTGAATCCCTCTCCTGCAGCCTTTAACCTGACCAGGTGACATTTTGGGTGAGCGCTGAGGACAAGCCTGCTGTCAGAGCAGAAAACCAGATTTATTCTTTTTTGATGCAATGTTGCATTAAAAGGGCCAATCTTGTGTCATGTACCACGTGAATAATGGGGCTTGCATGTGATGTCAGAAACCTCCAACCGGCTCATAAATAAATGCAGACCTGCCCCTCCCCCTGGAAGGTCACCCTGCTTGAACCCGGGCTCGCATCCCAAATTACCAGCGAGCTCGGAGTCAAGGTCAAAGGTAGAGGATCCCCTTTCAAAAGGCACATGTCAGTGTCTGTGCTGGGAATGATAAATCACCCCTGAACAGGCTATCCATTTCCCAGGGCCCTGCCCCCTTGCTGTCTCACCGAACTTTGCTGAAGCCCTGCCCCGGGGAGGGTTGGGGTGGGTGAGGACCTGCTGTGGATTTTAGATCCCAGTGGGGGCTCCAGCAGCACCCCTGGGCTGGGGAAGCCTGTAAATGTCACTGGCCTTCACCCGACAAAGTCATTCATGTCACACCTTTAAGTGGTTAAAGGTTTATGTGCTTGGAGGCTGTCAAGGGTGCAAAACAAACTGAAAAATTTTGGAGGTGCACTGGCTGCAGAGTTCATCCTTTCTTCCTCAATTTGTGTGCATCATCTGTTGAGGTGCCTCACTAAACAGTGGGGGAAATACCCTCCAAACTTCCCCGTGAAAGCTCCAATGGCTCCAGGCCCCAATAAATCACTATTAACCCCTCTCTGCACCCAGACAAGCGAGTCACTCTGGTTGAGGTCGGGTCCATAAACTACGTATCCAAATTTGGTTTAAATGAGGCTGGGGGTCTCTCAATGATGGATAATTCTGTTCTTCAGCACCAGCCCCTGGCATGCTCTGCTACTAAATGAGGTCAGGCTCCTCCAGAACGATGGCAAATTAGCATATAATTCAAGCCCATGTAACAATGCCTATGCAACAGAGGGGCAAATTAAGGTTGAAAAGGTAAATTTAATGATAGTGGCTTCTACCTTTTTGCAACTTTAGTGTTTTATACATAGCTGTTTTGATAAGAAACACACGTCATCAGAAGGCAGCCATGAAAGCCTGTGGAGCACATGTGGACCCCAGGAGGGTGGTTCACTTGACCAGCTTGGCCAAATGACTTCCAGCAGCCATGAGGCAGGAGGACACTTCTTGCTTGTTTGCTGCATCTACAAGTTTAACAGTTTTCAGAGACCTTCTTTGTTTTCCTGGCTTGCTCTGAATTTAGAGTTCTAATCTCTTGGATCTTTGGTGGTTTGAGTGATTGGGGGTCAGTGGTCCCTTCCACAAAGGAGGGTCATGGCAGGAGGTAGATGTCACCCGAGGTGGCATCCGTGTGCCCTCAGAGGTAGGCGCAGCCGTTTGATTGAGCCATCATGGCTCTCTGTGGAGCTGCTGGAGACCAGTGAACCCTTTCAGAGACCAGCTAGGACAGGTTGGGGAGCTGCCTGCTCCTCTCCAGAGACCTATTTGTCTGCCTGGCCTTGGCCACCCTTTGCCACGTTGTTCCCTCCAGCGATGGCAAAGGGAGCAGGAGCTGATTAGATCAGACTTACCAACGAGTTGGGTGTCCCAGCGGGGGAAACGAATCCCACCCCAGAGCTCCTCTGATGCCCAGGGCTGCCTGCACACCTCTGCCCCACAAAACCAGACAGGTCTTGGGGGAGATGGATGGGTGACCTCTACCCTAAGAAATGAGACATCCTCTGATGCTGCTGTTGCTTAACCAAGGGAGGGATGGAGCTGATGCCACCAGACCAATGGGATTCATTATCCATGTATTCAGTGTTAACCAGCAGCTCTGATGGAGCGTTCCTGTGTTTAGGAGATGAATTGAGTATGATGAGGTGTCTGTGGTGGTATCTCTTGGCACGTGTCCTCACATGGTACTTACTAGAGGTTACCAACCTCGCAGCCCCATCAGACCAGAGTGCAGCAAAGTCAAGTCTGCTACTCCAATAGCAAGGGATGTGTGAGGAACTTTTGAAAGAACTTCAAAAGTTCAATAAATTCTATAGTATTTTCTGAATGTGGTGCTGCTGCTGGGGTGGTGGCTTTGGCTGCACATCCACTCCCATGTCCCCCAGAGCAGAGGCAGGCCCTACCTGCTGTGCCCCGGAGCGTGCCCACTGACCTGCTCGTGCGGCAGCCCCAGCCCAGCAGCCACATCTGCTTTGGCTTTGTTCACAAGGCAGAGGGGAGGGAGGTGCTCTCTGTGGTCAAGGGCCAAACTACATGTCATATTTCATTACCTTCATTAGCTACTACAGAAGGCTGTGTTAAAAGGGAGGAGGTTGTGGTTAACTCTTCAGCTGCCAGCTTTTCTTTTTTTAAAAAAATCAGTTTTCATTTAACTTCCTGCTCTTCTCAATGTGTCTTTACCTTTGCTTTTAGCTTATCAAACCCATAAATCATATTTATGCACAGGATTTTGTCCTTTTAGTGGAAAAGAGGCAGCAAGCTGCCAGTTCCTTCCCAGCTAGCTGCTGGGCCATCTGGAAATGGTTATGGGAACAGTAGTGTAAACCCAAAAGGGAAAGTGTATTTAGCATTAATAAAACTTTCCTTTTTGTTTTGTCCACGGTTGTCTTTTCCTTTTCCACCTCATGTTATTCTGTTGATTTAATGTTGCTGATTTCTGCTGGGGGAGGGGAGGGTGAAAGGGCACCTCGTGATCGTGGTAAGGCTGGGGTGAGTTTGGCTCCTGGTTGAAGATGTGATTTCTTATATGAAAAATTATGAAAAAGAACAAACTCCCCATGCATCAACTATCAACATTAGTCAGTGCATCAGATATTGCTGTTACAGTCCCTTGGCTTCGAGCAGTATTCACGTGTGGTGCAGGCAGGGTGGTGATGATCTGAGGTGTGTTATTGCACCGTGCCATGTGCTTTGCTAACAAGAACACCTCTGATTGAGTTTCTCACTGTGGCACTGCCAGGACGTGTGGCTGCTTCCATAAGGAAGTAGGATGAGTCATGGGGAACTGGTTTCTCTGGGAGCCATGCAGTGGGGTGGGATGGGCAGGAGAATGGAGTCTCATCATCCCCCAGCTGGAGATGCCTTTGGCTGTCACTGGTGCTGTGTTGGTCCCATTCTCAGTATGAGGATGGCTTTTGGTTTAAGAGGAAGGATCTGAACCCAGGTACTGACTGGCCTGGGTTAACTTTCCATCTGGGCACGTGTGTGAGGGGTGCATCTCCTTGGGGCTGTGCCTGTGGTGCCAAGGCAGGCTGTGCTTTTCCTCCAAATCTAATGAAAAGTGTGGTTTGGACTGAGATTGGTACCTGGTGATGTTTTGGAAACCTATAGTCATAGATGCTTTTAATGGCAATACCTACACAGCCATAGCAGCGTGATTAAAAAATGAGGCAGAACAGCAAAATACTGCTTTTAATTTATCATTTAGTGGGAGGAAAAGGCTTGTTTACTTCCTTTTCATCATCTGTGCTCCTAAGACTTTCAGCCATTATTTTGAAATGTATTTTATAATAAAACCTCAGTGGTTACGTTGCCTAGGGCTTTAGTGTCCATTTTCAAGAAAGGAAGTATTTTTAAACTTAAAAAAAAAATAATTCTGTTGACTGATTACGTTTCAGCATTTTAGTTGGATGCTGCTGCCTTGAGATACAGAGATTTTAAAATAATTCGTTGTGATCCTGTGCACTGGGAAGGTTCAGTGACTCCCCTATGTTATATGTACAATCCAGTTTTTATTGTATTTCAAGCAATTAGTTTAATTTCACGAGCCTGGTGTATGGTGTCTGTCATTGCATTTTAAAGGTGAATCTGTTCACTCCCATAAATCCAGTTCCAAGCATGGCTATGATGTATGTGTCCAGCTAACACGTCTCATCTGAGCTGCCCTTTGGTGGCTGGTGACTGATGTGAGGTGACAGGGCACATCTCCCCAGCTCCCGGTGCTCCCCAGGGCTGTCCCCTGCAGACCCCAGGGCAGGAACATCTGCCCTGCTCCTTGGAGAGCATCCTGAGGGGCTGCCCGATGAGTAGAGCTGCCCATCCCACGGGCCCTTTCTGCCCCCCCAGGCTTTTCCAGCTGTAGGAGGCTCAGCTTGTTTGTCAGCACCATGGGAAGGGCAGAGCCAGGTTTGCTTGTGCTGGGCCTTCTGCTGCCTCTGTGCTCCTCATCCAGGTGAGGCTCTCCTAAGGAGAGGGAGGGAGATGGACCTGGCAGGCAGGACCTTTCTCCTTGGCTATTGCTGGAGTCAAACCCCATCTTGTCACCTGCAACAATTTTTGATGTACTTGAACCTGTGATGCACTCCAGGGAAGACTTTGTTCCTGGTCTCAAGCTGATGTGTGAGGTGGGAGCCCTGCTAATCCCTGAGCTGAGAACTCACCAAACAGGGATTGTCAGGAGGAGCCTCTTAGACTGGGGCTTTACATTCGAGTAAGACCTTGAATTAATTCTCCTCCATGTCAAGAGCATTTGGCCTTAGCCACAACAGACACAGTCACATTTCATTGCAAAGTCAGGTTTCAAAGCATGTTTGCCCAGGTGTCCTCAGCAGAAGAACCTCGGGCAACTCTGTAGAGTGAAGGACAGAAATAAACCCCTGCACGCTTGTGCTGAGCACTCCCTGGAGCCCTGATCTTGGCCATCACCTCCTGACACTTTGCCCACAGATGCTTCCAGTAGAGAACCCCTGGCACCGAGTGTGCTGCTTAAAGTGGAAAAGGAAATGGGAGCACACAGCAGGGTCAACTGGCATGGGCAAAGATGTAGATTCCTCCTCTGTCAGTCCAGCTCCTCCTGAAAGCTCCATTAAATGATGATCCTTCAAACTTATCAATGCAGAACCACCTAAAGCATGTTCCTCTCATTCTGCAGGGATGGACAATACCTGAGCACTGAGTAGGCCCACTGCAGACAGTGACAGGTGTGGTACAGAACCAGCAGCTAATGGAGGTGTTCCATATACCACAGATGAGGTTTTTGAGATTACATCTGGTGAGCGCACCCAAAGTAGGGATGTTCTGGTGTGAGAAAGGCTGTTAATTGTCACGTGCTACAGAGTTAATGCCTGGAATTATTTCACAAGGTTTACTTGATTTTTTTTCTGGGCATCCAAACAGAAGGTTGAGGGTGAAGTCAGGAGCAAGATGTGACTTTGCAGCTGTGAAGTGATGTGTGGATGAAGGCTCTCTGGGTCTGCAGAGGCAAGGGGAAGGCACTTGCTTCCAGCTGCAGATGGCCGTTGGTTGAGGGCTGGAGTAGCTGAGGAGCGTGGTGTGCTGGCAGGGCTGGAGGAATGATGTACTGGGGCTAATGCAGTTTGTGAGTGAGGGACATTGTTCAAGTGCTTACTTCCTGCCTCTAACTAGAGCTATCAGTATATCACTTTCAAGATGAGCAGTTTAAATTAAAAGCTAAACTCAAAGAAACCTGGCTGCATCTGGGACTTGTCAGAAGCCTCATTCAGATATGCCATTGTCACATTTTCCAAGAGCCTGAAGATGCGGAAGATAATTATCCCATCCCATAGACAAGTCTATTTGTTCCTTACACCAGTCACTTCTATGGCTCTGCAATTTGAGTCTTATCTCTCTTTTTTTTCTCCTCTTTTAAAGGGTACAACAAACCTCCTCAGGCTGCTGCTCTCCTTAAATCTCCTGTTTGCATATGCTACAAACGTAAACATTTTTGTAGGGTTGAGTTTGGATTCTCCTAGTCCCAGACCACCCTATAAATCTGCAGAGAACATGTTTCATTATGCCTCTTAAATTAACCAGTCTGTCACCCAAGCCAGCCTTTAAGGAGAAATCTCCCCATCCAGTGAAGACAAATCTTCTGCAGCTTTTGCAGGTGTTGGAGTAGCCTGGCCCCTGGTGATTGGTGTGAGTGTAGAGGTCCCTCAGCCCCACATCAGAGATGGCAGCAGCTCAGAGATGTTCTAGGTCCCAGTGAGATGTTGGGTGGCGAATAAACCTGTGATGCTGGGCTGTGACCCTGGCCATCTCCAAGCTCCCCTCTCACCTGAGAGACGTGGCAAACATCTCTAGAGTTTGGTCACACCTTAAGTGTTTCATGGGACAGATGCCATTGTAGTTGTGGTTCTGTTCTAGCTCGTGCTCAGAAGGATGGGTATCATGACAAGAGCTTGGGCTTTTACTACATCTCTTGGGGCCACTGGACTGTCCATGTGTGTTTGGGTGGAAGTTTATTCCATGTTGTGCAGCTTCACCAACAGCACCCACACACCCAAGCACATTGTCACAGGAGGATGAGTGATTTGCAGGGACCTGATGGGGATGGGGCCCTGGTCACTTAACCAGCTGCAGCCACCTGAGTATTACCCCAGTAATCTTTACATCTGGCTGAAAGAACATTGGAGATGTCCATTGGTGAAGACGACAATCAGAATCTGAGGAGCAGAGGGATGGTGAGGGAAGGGATTGCCTTTCTGTGCATTAATAGAAGATGAAGATTAATTCTGTGAGCAGGATTCTGGTGTCTTGTCAGAATTCAGTGATTTTTCCATTTTGGATCAGTGCGGAGCCAGAATGTAAATCCCATCGCCTCGTGTCTTTCAAAATAAAATCAAAAAGCTCCTCCCGGTTGCTTCTCTGGGCAGCCAGCACACCTTAAGTAAGAAAGGTTCAGACAGGAATATAATAAGGCCTGGGAAAGTGGCAGCATGAAAGGGATGACCTTTATTTGCAATCATAGCTGAGATTTACAGTTTATTACTGATAGCTTTTATAAAGAGCCATTCAGTTCAGAGGTGAGAGGTTTGTCATCTGGAAATGCAATTAACTTTAGCCTTATCCCAATCCCCCTGGTCTTAGTGTGAGAGCAGCACTTCAGCAATATCATGATTTTCCCCTCTAATTTCTTTTTCCCCCCTACACTTTTGTCTCTTACATCCCTTGTTCTTTGGCATAAATGCAGGTGCATGTTTTTTGCTGCTATTATTTCATTATTATTAGATGCACCTTTGAATTTTTTATTAGATCCGACTTGATTTTTTTGAATGAGAAGATTTCAAAGAAAAGTGACATTTAAACCTGAGGAGAACTAAGATAACTCGTGGAAGGGAATTGTGCTATATATGTCAAAAATTAATTACAGACATGGAGAATCTCAAATAAAAAAAGGGGTGAGGGGGAAGGAGAAACAGTTGCTTTTTAAATGGCAGTGATCATTGCTGTTCCACACAAAGCCTTGGGGTATTTTTGCCCAGGGTATTTTCCATGGTGGGCTCTGCCAGATGGGTCAGAGGGAACGTGCCTGTGGTGTTGACCCAGCAGAGCAGGGTCCCTCCTGGGGCTGGGGTCTGCTCACCCCCAATCCTGGCGTGACCACCCCAGCACCCATGGTGTGACCAGCCAAAGGAACGCTGGAAATTCCTACGGGCGCTGCTCACTCCTGGGTAAACCTGAGCAGAATAATTACTGCCACCGTGGTTTTCATCCCTGCTTTATTGTGGCTATTATTTTCATCAGTGTTAGAGGTTAATATCCCTATTTTTCTCCTCTGCTGCCTGAACACAATAGGAACTTAGCACGGAGTCAACCCAGGTAGCTGAGGAGCGACAGCATCTCCAGAGAGCCCAGATGAAAGCGTCTCTAACGAGGGTCCCCAGCCTGGGGTAAGGATGGCCCCGACCACAGCTCATCGTGGAGCCACGTGGAGCTGGGGCCACTGAGGAGAGTTTCTTTTGTCTTGGTACAAAAGCCAAAGGCTGGATGTGACATGAACTGGGTGGCCTCAGGGTGCTGGACACGGGGCTGCTTGGACCAAAGATGTGCTTTAATTCTGCATCTGGCTGGGATGCGTGAGGCACCTGTCCCAGCGGAACCCAAGTGTCTAATAGAGTGGAGAAAAAGGCAGCCTGGTTTCAGTGTCCTTAAAAACACCTTTCTGTGGTGCAAACAAGTGTTAATGTGAAAGGGGAGATTGCCTCAAACAGCTGCTCTCAGATGGGGAGAGTAAACACTGCCCTTTGCTGCAGAAAGCTTTTGTTCTAAGGTGCTCTTTATCTTGATGATATTCCAGTCCAAAAAGCCTCCTTCCTGGCTCTTGACAGCAGTAAAGAAACTTCAGTTGTATTTATAGATTTTTATTTTTTTTTTCCCCCCAAAGATCCAGACCTTTTTTATTTTCCTTTTTATTCCCCCCCNTTTTTTAAGCTGAATGCTTTTATCTTAAAACTCCTGGCTACACAGGAATGGTCGTGCCGCTCGCAGTGCAATTATTTATTTTGTTTGGAGGCTGAGGATCTGGTTTTGCTGAGCTGAGAAATGGGATCAGTTTGTAAGTCCTGAGGTAAATCTCTGCTACTCCTGGGGAAAGGGAAGAGCAGCAGAGGCTGCAGGGCTGAGCATCGCTGGTGGGAAACTGCCCCTGGAGTTCCCTGTTGTGGAGTGGAAATGGAATAAACTAACATGTAAATAGCTGAGAAACTTTCATTTTGTTGTTAATATCCTGGACAAACTCTTCAGCCCTGATTTTTATTTGTTTTCCTGTTCTGAGTGTCGGGGGTGAAAAGAAATGAGTTCACAGCTCGGCAAGTACTTGGCTCAGGTTCTGATCTATAGGGTGAGGAACAATTTCAGCAGCAGGTTCCTTGTGGCAGCCAGATAGGATTTTAAAAGTCCATGGGAATAAGACAAAATCAAAATAAAGGTTCCACGTGCTAAAGGCAGAGGAATGCTTGTGTCTGCCCTTGGGGTTGGTGCAGGTCACCAGCTCTGGACTCCAGCTTGGGGCATCAGCACAGAGGGACCAGACTTTGGGTGACTCCAGTACCTCCCTGGGCAGCCTGACCACTCTTTGGGGCAGGAACAGCAGGAAGGTCTGTGGCGAAGGGCACTGAGCTGCTCTTTGCTTTATTTTAATTTTGGCAGAAAAAGTGCCTTTTGGTCCCATGTCATCCCCTTGGCAGATGCTGCTGGGAGCGGGTGGAGCGAGAGGCGTCTGCGTCACGAGGCAGAGTTAACGAGACAATAAAACAAACACACTTTATAGAGCATCATCTATTTTACCTTCCTCATTTGCAAATGAACATAAATGGGTTCATGTGAAACATGGATAATAACCAAGATGCGGTGGGAAATTAATTAGAATTTATTTATAATTACACACCTAACTCGAACCTATTAGTTACACTATCTGTTTTTTAATTGCTTTCATTTTGTGAATTTTTCAGACTTTAAAAAATATGATAGCATTTAATTTAAACATTCTGTGAGGCTTATACCTAGAAACACGTTAAATCCAAACGGGGTAATTTTTTGCAACTGGGAAATTACCTTCTGAAGAATTAAGCACTTGGTGCTTTAGATACTTAGAGGCTGAAGCCCTGGGATAGAACTTAAGGTGTGTGTAAAATCCTGAAAAAAGGAAAATAAATAAGGACTTTAATTCCAGATTGCCATCTCTGTTTCTCTTTTTTATTTTTCTTTCTGGATGTGCAAATGATAAAGTTATACAAGGGATTGCTGAGACTGTTTCGAAGAATTCCTAGATTTCAAAATTTTTTGTTCCTAGTGGCAACTAAACCCAGAAGAAAATGCCTCAAAAAGTTGTGCATCCATCAAATTTTTAGAATTTTACCTCTTGAGATTTAATATTAAATATGCAGTAGAAGCTCTAGGAAAACAAGAGACTAAGTATTTTGTTCCAAAAATCACAGATGGCAAATGGGGAATAATTCAGTGGTTCAGTGTCAAAAGATTTTTTGCAAACTTTGTTTTCCAAATGAATTTTAGGTGGAGATGCTGGGAAACGTGGATCTGGGTTAGGAGGGAACAGAATTACTATTTAAGGATTTTGATGGTGAAAAGCTTCAGTGCTCTGTAGCTGGAGTGCTGCAGGAGTGAACCCAGGTTTGGGTTCTGCTGGTTGGTGGGATCTTCTGCACCAAGGTCTGTGGTTTTACACGTGGTGTCTGGCAGGGAGCCAGCGCATGTGGAAATATTTGGACTTTCTGGGAGCTGTTCAGAACTAAATGAACAGTGTTTCCCATGGCTTCGTGGAGTAGAAAGGACCCAGAGGTAACCAATCACTGCAGATCACTCTGCTCTTATTTTGTTTCAAGACATCCTCTTCTAGCCTTTGGTCACATTTTTACATAATTGCAAAAGAGAAATGGCTGCTCCTTAGGCCTGTACAAAAGCAGTTCCTCTGTATGGGAGAGTTTAGACCTGAAGATTTTATGAAGGATGATGAGTAGATGTAAAACAGTTGATAAAGTTAGCGGAGAACTTGCTGGGTTTGGTTTGAATCTCTCTCCTCTATCCATTAATGGTTTAAGAGGAAACTTTGGCTTTGGGTGTCTCTAAAAGCTGTGGCTGCTGCTCTCTTGATTTTTAATTTCACATAACGTTGGCTGCTTTTTTCACATTATTGTTGGTACCATCAGTAGGTCTCAGCCTGGTGGGTTCCCTCTTGTGGAAAGGTCCCTGGTGCTCTCCTGTGCTGGAAGCCTCTTCTTACCTCTTGGATGTGCTTGTACCTATCAGGAGCACTTTTTTCTTCCTTTATTTTCATTCTCTGGTGGGAAATATTTTGCAATTCAGGATAAGTTTTTACTGTCAAGCAAGGAACTAAGGAGAAAAACCCCTTTAGTGTGTGTTCCTGGGCTGAGGGGTTTGGTGCTGCTGCGTGGAGCCACGTTTGGACACTGCTCTTCTCACTGGGGGAACAGAAATGTTAAATCTTATTATATGATGATGCTACATTATTAAAATTTTTCCTCATAGATTTGCTCACGCTGATAATTTCTCGATGTTCTTTAAAAGCAGAATAGAAATAGCATGAAAAATTATTCGTACGTTATATTCTACCCTGAAAAATAGTCTCATCCCCTATCTGCTTATTGATATAATTAAAACTGGATTAGTTGGGTGGATTATAGAGTTTTCTGAAGTCATTAGGGAGTTTTCTGTCTCTTGTGACCAGCCCATCTCTGAGTTTTAACTACATTATGAGCTGGCTCATACCAGTGAGGTCTGGGTATGTTTTGTTCTTAACAAACCTTTTCTCTGGTGTCTGATTTGCACATGAGTGGGTGACAGTGGTTGTGTCTTATTGGATCCCGAGCATTAAGGTTGGAAGAGACCTCTAAGATCATCAAGTCCAGCCATCAACCCAACGCTACCATGACCACGACACCTTGTCCCAAAGTGCCACCTCTACATGTTGGTTGAACCCCTCCAGGGATGGTGACTCCACCATCTACCTGGGCAGCCTGCTCCAAGGCTTCCTTGTGCTCCTGGACTCGTCTTGGATTTCTGGGCAGACTCAAGAGGGGTCGTTGTTTTTTTTTTGGTCAGTGAGGGAGGGAATATTAAACAAAGCCAAATATGCACAAAATTTCCAGGGCCAAGAGATACTGAGATGATTGTTTACTCATATGGTAACAGCTCTAAAGATACTCAGCAATTACACTGAATAAAAATTAGTTGTCAGTCACAACAATATCCACCAATACGTGACGTGTTTGCCACCAGAGTGAATTTCATATTAACCTATCAGCAAAAATCAAACAAGGTGTTTGGTGTGATTAAAAAGGGCAGGGGGAAGAAGTGGGAGGGATGTAAAAGCTGAATTCTGTCGAGCCTGCGTCTTCCACTAGAGAGATATTTATGGTAAAATCCCAACCGGGAGGTTCCCCTCTCTCCCACTGTTCAGTGAGAGCAGAATTTATGTATCTGACAGTCCTACCCCTGGATAATGTTAAGACTAACATAATGCTCAGTTGAGTAACTCTGCACTCCTAAAGTTTACTAGAGTGTGTAACAGCAGCAGGGCTGGCGTCAGGAAGGGACACACGTGGTGCTTTGGAGGTGGGATGATGTCTTGTTATGAATCTGCTATGAGACACTGTTGGGAATCCTCAGTGCCCATGGCTCCTTCCTTCCACCCAGAGATGGGGCACGGGGATGTGTGAAAGCTCCTCAAATGGGGTTAACTTATAAATATCAGCAGAGACAGTCCACACAAACTATGTAGGTCATAACATCCACTCAGCCTTGGTAAACAGCCTTTTCTTTCCTCCACCCAGATCATAGACTCATTTAGGCTGGAAAGGACCTTTGGGATCATTGAGTCTAGAGGATGCTCCAGCAGAGTGGTGGAGCTCACGCTGCATATGGGGTGGCCATCGCTGTTGCAGAGCAGCACCCACAGCCCCTCCTGCACCCTCAGCATCCCCAGTGCTGTGGTCGCCCACCCATCCACACCCCTTCCCATCACAACCCCCCCAGTGCTCCCCAGCAGTGTGTGGGCAGGACTGGTCTGCACTGGCCCTGGAGGGAATGAAATCTTGGGATTGGGAATGTCGGTCTCTCAGATATCCCCAGCACGTTTCAGAGCCAGGAAGGTCCGTGGTGGGTGATAACACCCCCACCACATGGTCAGCGTGGCTTATTTGGACACAGAGCAACTGTGCTGCTCATTTCTGAGAGGCTGTCAAGAAAAATTGAAGGCTTTGAGTATATGACCTTTTGCAGGAATTACTTCAACAATAGCTTATTCTACTGTGTCAACCACAGTTGCAGCTACAACAATGACTTTCACTTTGAGAATGCAAATTGAGTTCCTAATTGTGAGAATTAATCCAGGGTGTGCTGGGCACTAATCTCTTAAGAGTTTTGTTCCTTCTGAAGCATTTTAGATTCCTGCTAGAGTCAAACGTGCTGTTCTAGAGTTGAAAATATTGTATATATGAGGAGGAAAAAAAGGAAAGGAGAAATGGCTTTAATGAAAAGAGAGAGATACAAATTGCATACTTTAGAAAAACAAACAAAACCTCCCAAACCTCAAAATAAACAACAAAAAAACCTCCCAAACAAAAACCCGAACCTCAAACTAAACAAACAACAAAAAACCCAAACTAAACAAACAAACAAAAATAACCCAAACAAGCATCATAAAATGTGGAAAGACTTTGAGTGGTGACCACAAAGTCTTCTAGTTGCCAAAGTAGGAATTCTGAAATATTTCCTGAGCAAAGGGCTGAGTATCTTTTAGGTCCTGGAGTTGTCACTGTGGGCTTTGTTAGGTACATTATAATGCCAATGTATATTGAGAGAAAAATATCTAAATCCATGATTAAACACCCCTTTATACCAATGTGCTACCTGTGCAGATAAGGAATTGGTGAGATTTCTGTGCAGTTTTTTCACAAACCAAGTATGTGATTGCTTTTGACTCATCAAGAGGCTTATTTGGATAATGACTGCAAATTTGGAACTACTTTTGTACGTCAGAAGGCATCACAGAATTTCAGTGCTATGCCCTTTGGGTTAGCACACAACTAGAGTCTCTTACAGATTAATGAACCCTGTCTTAGGAAGATTAATTTATGAAATATTTGTTGTCTGTTTATATGAAGTCACACTAGCAATGTCTGCTCTGGAAAAGTATGAGTAGGGCTGAATTTAACCGCCAAGGAAAATTAAGTTCCTGTGACATGAGGGCATGATTCCAGTCCTGACAGTGCATCCTGCAGGAGCGGGAATGGGATGTGAAACATCTGCTGCTGCTCTGAGGTGTCCGGTAACGAGCAGGTGAAACCGTTCCCATTGCTACCCAAGTGACTTCATCTACAGAAAATATGAAGCTGAAAGCATCTTGTGGGAACAGCTTGATAGCAAGGAGAATTATTGTAAATAAAGAAGGTTGGGCTGAACATCCTCCTGCCCGGGATTGTTTAGCTTGGAGAAGAGGGGGCTGAGAGGAGACCTCATTGCTCTCTACAGCTACCTGAAAGGAGGTTGTGGTGAGGCTGGGGTTGGGCTCTTCTCCCAAGTAACTAGTGAGAGAAAAAATTTAAACTATGACTTTGTGAACTCCCCAGCAGAGCTCCAGCCCTCCAGCAGGTCTTAGAATTTTTTTTAGTGTGGTTCTTGCAGGGTTTGCTGCATTTCCTATCACAGTGGGTACCATTGGACAGTGCTGCAGCCATGGCAGAGTGAAGGAATTTGTTACAGCCATTAAAGCCCACGAGCTGCTTAAAAGATAAATATTTACCAAGAAAGTAGCAGGAGCAAAGAAGTCCCTATTTTCATGGGAAAGACAAAGTCACTCTGGGCCTGATTTCCTCACCAGTTGCAGGCTGTAAAGCAAGAAAATGTGATTTCAGTTAATACTCATGTAAAGTAAATAGTCATGAATATTGGGAACTGGAACTTCATCTGTGTGTAGGTGATGGGTGGTAACTTGAAGGTGGCTCTTGGTTGCTCTGTGCCCGGTTTCCAGGTAAACTGTTTTTGCAGAAAATGCTGGTTCTTTTTTTAGTGCTTGCTTCTCTAAGTTTAGGGCCAGTTCAGAAAAGTAATTTTTTAAGAAGATAATTCTATTGTTAAATAACCTGGCAGAGCCTTTCATTGATGATCCTTATGTGTGACATCGGCTTGATGGGGCTCTGGGCAACCTGCCCTAGGTAGAGATGTCCCTGCTTCTTGTAGGGGGGTTGGACTAGGTGCCCTTTGGAGGTCCCTTCCAACGCTGGTTGTTGAATTTGCACAGTACAGAGCAGGCACCAAGGGAGGTGTCCTCAGAGCAGGATGGAAAATCCATCCCGAGCCCGTCCTTGGCCGCTCTGCTTTCCCACTCAGCCTCTCCCGGCTGGACACGCAGCAGGATTTGGTTTCACCAAATAAATCTTGGGGCCATTCCATGAAAATTAGACGGTCTGTGAAATGCAATTTAGCATCTGGCAGATGGCTTGTAAAACAAAATCTGTTGAAGCACCTGGATTTTAGGGACCTGGGTTACCTGAACTGAGAGGAGCCTTTTTGGCATCGCTGACCTGTGTGAGCTTTGCTTTGGAAACTTTGCATGGAACCGGTTTTACAGATGTTGGGGTTTCTGGGAAATATCACGTGGTCCCCAAAGGCAGGACATGGCGTCACCTGGTGATTGCCCCATGAAAGGCTTACATCTAGCTTGAGGATTTATGAGGCTCTCGTAGCTCATCCTTTTTAGGACAGCGGGAAGGGGAGGTGTGGAACAGGTCTCCAGAAGGGCTGGTGGAAACTCCAACACCCACCCCTCTGCATCCCCTGGACCAAGGGTGACCACGAGGACAGAGGCAATTGCTGGACTGTGAATTGGTTCACTCCATTCTCCTGAGAAGTGGTTCTGTTCTCATCCTCCTCTTGTCCACTTCTGGAACTGTCTATAAATCCCTGAGGTGTGTGTTTCCTTCTTACTGATTAAATTCACATTGTGATTGTGAATGGAGAGAGTGTGGACCAAGAACTACCTTCTAAATGGTTTCTCCTCAACAAAGAAAGTAAAGCACAAGTAATTCCAAATAATGATCTTGGACTTTGCTGTCAGTGGAAGTGAATTAGGAACTCTTAAATTGTATTTTATTTTACCAGGCGTCTGCTTTGGATCTCTTTGTTCTCCATAGAACTAGCCCAGCCTTGATTAGGCAGGGTCAACTCTATGTGAGCTTCCCCATGAAGGTCAGGAGGGTCTTCCTCACCAGGTTGGGAGCAGGGTCGGGCTCTGCCCACTAGATACAGTCGACTTGTGTGCAGATTTTCCTATGATATCAATCACAGTGGAATCTCCTACTTTTACTTCCTTTTGGTGATTGCTTTTTTCCCTGACAGGTTCTTTCTTGCTCTTCTTCTGTGTAGCTTGTCACTTGTTATTTGAGAAACTTTACTTGAGGAATTTGGAGTGTCTTGTTATACTTTGCACATCATCAGTTTATGTGTATGAGCTGCAGTAAGTGCAGTGATTGCTTAAAAACACTATAGTTACTTAAAAGAGATGACTTTGATTGTGTGTTTTTTGTTCCCATCACAATAACACTTTGCAGGTGATTATTAAATTAGAGATTTTCTTTGTTTTTCTAACAAAAAAACCCAACCTTTTTCATGTCAGTGCCAATTATGAGTAGTAATTTTTCACATTTTACAAAAGAATTTTCTGTCCTGCCTCCACGCCCCCCCAAATAAAGAAGGGCTTTGACACTCTATGACAAGGAGGTGGGGGGTAGGGTTTTTTATTGTTATTTTTTGCAAACACAGTGCTTTTGACTTTTCTTTAAAAAATCTGTTGACTCTATTGAAATGTGACAGGGCAATATTTAACCTGAATAGAGGCATGTTGACTCCTCTTATTAAAACTGACAGTTAAGGACATTTCTCTCTTTATTCCTTCTGATACACGCAGACAAGTCTTCACTGCTAACTAGTATACAAAATCAAAAACAAAAAAATACAGAGTGAGGAGATGAGTACCTTATAAACAATATATGAATGACAATTGCAAGTTTAATCTAGCAAAGAAACCTTTTTTTATCCTTTAAGAAAATTAAAGCCCTTTCAAATTAGCTTGATAGATGGAGACAGGCTGACATCATTAATTTTCAAGTATTCATCCTTCTTGCCTTGCTCCTCCCTGGGCTGTGGGATGCTCCAGGTGTGCTGGATGGGTCCACAGCGACACCTATAGCGAGAGGTGGAGTTTGCCTTGGCTGAGGTGGTGCAGGGGTAGGTTGGCTCATGGGGGGAGACCTGCTCTTCCTCCTCCCTGGGGGCTTCCTGGGGCACTTGGCTTTGGGTTGGGCTTTCCTTTGAAGGAGGAGGAAGATCTGGTGGTGCTGATGGCAAGGGTGTACTCTCTTTGGGTTTGCAGTGTGAGGTTGGGTCATGATCCCTGCGGCACTCTACCTACTCTCTGAGAACTTGAAGATGAGAGGAAAGGGGCTTAAGTTGCACCAGGGGAGGTTTAGATTGGACATTAGGAAAAATTTCTTTACTGCAAGAGTGGTCAGGCACTGGCACAGGCTGCCCAGGGAGGTGGTGGAGTCCCCATCCCTGGAGGGGTTCAAAAACCATCTGGACATGGTACTTCAGGACATGGAGTAGTGGTCATGGTAGTGTTGGGTTGACGGTTAGACTTGATCTTGGAGATCTTTTCAGGAGAAAGAGGAGCACTGGGGGAGCTGAGAGTGGAAACTGTAACGTGTCCAGTAAGTAACTCTGCTTACGTGGTCTCAGAAAATATTTGTTGTTTCTGGAAAGGGAATCAGTTTCAAAGCAGCACTAAGTAGAAGTTTATACCCCGTGATGCCAGGGGTTTGAGCAGCAGATGCAGAAGCTACAGGAAATAGCCTGATCTTAACCTCACCCTGTCTGTTTGAAGAGCAGGAGTGAAAACCTGGGAGGAGATGAAACAGTTGTGATGGTTACACCAACACTGTGAGTCCGTCTCTGTGCACCGGCCAGTTAATTTAAAAGAGGGGAAGTCAAATGTGTATTTTGTACTTGTCTCAGATGAGATTAGGAGGATCTATAATGCCCTGAGGCAGACAGCTCAGACTTCTACAAGAGGTGGACTGATGCACTGTGTGTCATCTGGGTTCCACAGTGGAGTTGGGGTCTGTGGGTGTTTTCACAGAGGTCTGAGAGAGATTTTCAGACCATCAGCTCTATTGTTTAGAAAATACTGAACAAACAATTGGTCGCAGAAGGAAGGGCTGACAGAAGAGACAAAAGACCAAACCTGTGGATTACAGAATTGATGGTGTTAAACCTCCTGTAAATCCAACTGAACTGAAGGCACAGACTTTAACATCCTTTCTAGTAGGAGCTGCACCTCAGAATTAAGCTGCTAGTGAAAATTTGAGTAGCCTTGGTGCCAAAACTTACACGTATTTGTCCAAACCACAAAGACAGACCCAAATCTCTATGGAAAAGATAGGATCTGATACCTCTGAGTGTGGTTAAAGCCGTGTTTCTACCAATAACTGAGTGATCAAGGGCTCCACATGGGCAGAAAACTTCTGTATGTTTAGACTCAGGGACAAAATTTCTGCCTTTATTTCAGTCCCCTTCCAGTTTTACCAGAGCTTGCTTCTCCACCGTGCTTTTGTTCAGATGCTTGTCCCCGTTCTCATCCTCTCCCATTTCTTGCTTTCCTGATGAGTATTTTTGCACTTTCTCCCATAGTGTCAGTAAAGAGTGAGAAAAGCTCTCCAAGTCCCCAAAGCCCCTGCCCTTCCTCCTTTCACATCTCCTCAGGTCTTTGGTTCTATTCATTGCCAGGCAAGACGGAGATCTGAATTGCTAAGGATTCTTTAGCCAAAACCCCACAGCATTGAAGAGTGTTTAATTTTGTTTTTAAAGTGTGATGAAGCAGTGGCTGTCGTGGGATCTCACATAATGGGAGCAAATGAAGCTTAAGGAGTCTTACCTGGTACGTGTGCTGAAGGGAGGGGGTCTCTGAGGTAGCCAAACTAAAACAGATTTCTAAAAATACAGCAATAAAACACAAATTTAAAATATACAGTACATAAGTATAAGCACATAGTGGTTAGGCATAGATAGTTAAAAAAGGCCAGCAAGATGCTGGGTGTGTGAGGTTCTGTGCAAAAGCAGCACACACATACCTGGTGGCAATGGAGAAACTTGTACCCTTGTGTCTGGGGGGGTCCAACCCATATCCAAGGGCACAACTGCAAATTAGCGGGGATATTAGGTTGGACTTCTTTTTTTTGGGTGAGAATTGCTTTCTGTCAGCACTCCCCTCCTTGCTATTTCTCCAGCTTTTTCAAAAGTTTCCAATAATTTCCCTAAGAGAAAAGATGGGAGATCAGAGAGCTGAACAGGAATTCTGGCTGACATCACTGACAAAGGCACTGGAAAAGTCATAAAGTGGGAAAGTATGCACAAAATTCACTGAGCAGAGAGCAAGGCCATGAAAGAGTCACTTCAGGAGTGACAAAGTTTACTGGAAATGAGTGATTCCCACTGAAAGGAAAATGTGAGTCTGGGTTTAAGACTTGTTGGCTCCATGGGTTTAAGGTGACCCATCAGAGTGAAGGTGGCAGCTCAGGATCTTCAGTGCAGCAGCCATGAAATGGTGTTGGATTCACCTAGGGAATTCCTCAGTTTGGTGTTCTCAGGGGTTTTCAGAGGATCTTTTTAATGCTGCAGCATGCAACTAAAAATGATTTTCATTTGCTGCTGGTCTCCAGTCCTGCAGCTGAAGTGGGGTTTAGTTTTAGAATTGCTCCTTAATTTCAGGCTTGTATATAAAGCTTTTAAAATACATCTTTATTCTTCAAAAGAAGTAAACTTTTATGATGCTTTTTCTATTGTTGTAAATTTGATCGGCCAGATGTCTGTTAGGCTTGCTATGGTTTTGCTCAGAAATTCTTTGTGTAGATTTTTGGCTGGGGTCTGTTTTGGTGAAGGAGGAAGCTATCAAAGGGGGAAAATTCTCTTTTATCTCTTTTTTTTTTTTTTTTTTACCACCTGAACTTTTGCAGGTGTTAAATTCTAGGATCCCCAGTTTTCAGCCTATCTTTGCTTTATCTTGGTGAAATAAAATTTCCTGAGGCGTGACCAGCTCCATCGTGGAGATGTTTAAATAAGGGCTGTGGAAGACGGGAAGGATGAGGGGACACGTTGCAGTTTGTTTTGAAAATGAGATTCATATTTACACCTCAGAAGAGATGGGCAGAGATTCACTAGCCAAGGGTGCTCCTAAGCCTTTATGCTGCCCTTCTTCTGATTAAGAAGGGACATTGGGGAGATCCTGATGTTTAGGATCATGGGAAATTACATAAAAATGTTCTGATTCATAAATATTTTTTTGGATGAGGTAACCAGGCTATATTCAAACACACTGATGCTTATGCATTATCTGCACGTGCATATTTATTTTCCTTGGTAAGGCACGATGCAGCCTGCACCCTGTGCTTCCCCCTGAATTAGGATATTCTATATACGTTCCAGCCTGAGTCCTATTAAAAAGCATTAACTCTAGTAGCAGCCCATTGTAGCAGGCATGGCTATCTGAGCTTGTCACCGCTGGGGTCCTCGGGTCACCCTCTTTAATTAAGTCTTGTAATGTTAAGAGTGAATTCAATACCCATCCTGCCCTATCGGAGCTAACACTCTTTCCTGCACTGCTTTTATCAGCACGCCCAATTTTCCACCTGGAATTTGTTTTAACGAAGCCCAAATCCCATTTTGCCGAGCGCTGGAGGCTGTGGTGGAACATTCTGCCCCTGATTCTGTTATCCACGCTCTGGAACTTGGGACAAACAAGCTGGGAGCCGCGGGTTTTTTGATGTCAGGTTAAGCTATTATGGTACAAATTGTGTTTAATATATTTTTAAATACTTTCTTTAATATTTTATAGGGGTTTTTTTCCTATTGAATTAGCAGTAAAACAGCAGTGCTTCATATTTCAGATCTTTTTCCACCTTTCGGAGGCCTGTGTTGCAGATGATCTGGTTACCAGCTGGAGAGCCAGAGGCTGAACACAAGGCAAGCACAGCACTCGAGCCAGAGTGGGTTTTTCCACAAATAACCCATTTTCTTATATGCTCCCTTCTTATTTTAATTCCACCCAAAGAATAGAGATGTGTCTTTCCTCCAACCTTCACCCCGTGGGCCACCAGCCCAAGGAAATGCAATACATGGGATTTTATCTGAGAAGGGTGCTTCACATGCCCTGCGTGGACATTTAAATATCCATTTAAATTACACTTCCAGTTCTATCCAGCTCTCCTGAGATGAGCAGTTCACTTCTCATTACTTTTTTTTAATGTTAACGGTACTCTTAAAACGTAGGTGAGAACTGTGGCATGGAGTTGTCAGACATGAACAAATATAGAAATAAACTAAGCTGTTAAAATGCAGGTTTGACCAACAAATTCACATTTCTGACAAACTGAAGGAGTGAAGGGTGAAGCCACACTCAGTGTTACCAGCAGTTTCCAAACTCAAAGGAAGAGGGTGGTCCACTTGTCCTACATGAAATAAACCCCATTTGTTCCCAAATATAAACACTTGGACTCATCTAGTTTCAGCACATACTCCTCTTAGTGGAATCACCATCCCTGGAGGGGTTCAACAAATGAGTAGATGTGGTGCTTGGGGACATGGTCTGGGGGTCAGGGAGATGTTGGACTTGTTGATCCTAGAGGTCCTTTCCAGCCTAAATGATTCTATGGCTAATTTCATATAGCTTAAAATTAAAAAGTGAAAGGAAAGTTATTTTTCTCCAGGCTCTTTTCCAAATTTTCCCGGCCCTGATGTTTTTAGGGTACTTGCTCTATTAAACAGCAGCCACATGTGTGTGTTGCATACATCTGCTGTGGGGTGTGTGCATGTGTCTGAACATGGGTATGAATTAAGTGGAATATTGGCCAAATGAGAGGCACATAAGGCAGCCACCTGCTCCGGCCCGGCCCTCAGCACGCACCAAAGAGAGGAGATTTAGAAACAATTACCATCTAGAATGTACTTGTTAGAGCAAGAGAACAAACTAAACTAATTTAAACTAATTTTTCCCTTAGGATGGTGATTCATTGACAGAATTACCCAGCGATTGGAAGGGGCCTGTTGTGTGCACAGCAGTGTTGGGGATGAGCAGCAGCACTGACCGCTCTGCACCTAATGAACGAGCCAAATCTCGTGATGTGCTTGGGCTATGTAACAAAGATCATTTTTTTGCTTTCTAGTGAGAACCCAAGGATGCCTTTGATTTTTCTATGGCTACCTCAGGGACACGAACAGCTTGTGCACTGTCTGAGCTGGGCTGGGTGGCAGCAGTGGCAGGGACCTGGAGGTGGGAGATTTCTTGGAGGGAGCTCATCACCCGAGTTGATTCTGGTCTGGTGTTGGCAGGAGGATGGGCAGGGGTCCAGCGCTGGGCAGGGGGAGGGAGCAGGAGGAGAGAGCACTGTGAGGTAGGTGATGTTTCTGTCAGCTGGGCAGCAGTTGGAGGAGCCTGGGAGTTGTTGAAAGCACTTTAGCTGGACTGGATCTGGCTACATTTAGTCTTAATCCACCACTCAGTAGAGTATCCACTTTACTTCTAACCCTCTTAGGTTTTGCTGGCCTGCATCACATCCTCGTAATTACTTGGACATGGGACTGGTTATTGTGGTTTCACTGGAGAAATCCTCTGATAGTTCTGTCCAGCTGCCTCGCTGGTTTCTCACAATTTGCCTGCCCTAATTGCAGTGAATGACCAGCTCCAACACGAGCATCTAGACCTGCTGGAGAGTCCAGAGGGACAAGACGTGAGCTTTAAATGCTGGATGTTTGCAAGTGCTTGTGTGGAAGGGTCAAACAGACAAGTTGCCTGTCCCTTCATGCCAGCTCTGAAGTAGGGGTGTGATGATTTAAATTTTAGCCTAACAAGTGTCCTTAGAGAGAGCACCACTTGGAAACAAACTTCACAGATTCCTCCTCACCCCTTCCCAAGAGCGAACTCGCTGCTTTTCATTAAGCTGTTTGATTGCTATCAAGCTCCTTGTGTCAGAGCCAAAGGCAGCCGGGGCTTTGTACAATGTGCCGGGTAATTGTGCAGCTTCTGTGGTCCCCTCTTGGAACAATGTCTCATAAAAAATCTTAAGCAGCTATCACTTTTCATGGCTAATGAACTGAGGATCTGGGAATTAGATCCAGAGCCAATTCTTGGATTAAACCTTGTGAGCCCAAAACAAGGCTGTCTTCAGGAATAAAAAACAACCCAGGGCTGCCGGAATAGGGCACTAGAGAGTGTGACCTTCAAGATGTGAGATAAGTGACCAACATGAAGGGTACAGCAAAAACTAATCAAGGAGGAGGGCTGAATACCAAAGGACTTGTCTGAGAGTCAGTAATGCAATTGAGGGGCAGGGGGGGAATTGTTTGTTTTTAGATGTGATTTCTAAAAGGCTTTTTTTAGCTTCAGAAATATTTGAAGTAAGTATCCCTCAACATTCAGATGCTGATCAGGGACAGAATGGGTTTGGTGGCCTCGGGAGCGGGGGAAGCCCCGGCCTGCTCTGTGCACAAAGGAGTGACAAGCAAGGGGGGGGTCTCGGGGGTGGTGGGTGGTCTGTGCTCAGAGGGGGGCTCAGAGGCACGTTTCATCCCACAGACCAATAATAATATTTAATAATTGCATCACCAAACCCACAATCTCCTCGACACCCTAAAAGCCAAAGAAAATACCTGTATAAAGTATAGATTTCAGTGCTTCCAGAAGAATGAGAACGTGGAGAACTGGAAGAGTTGTAAATAGAGGCTTTAAGAGGAAAATTCCAGAATGTCTTCAAAGTAAATTAGCTTCTGCCATCCCTCCTCCCTTTCCTCCCCCCCCCAGCCTGCTTTTATTTGCTTTGAATTTCCCTTCCGCTCCCTTAGTTGACAGCATTTGCAGTTATTTCTGTTAGGGAACACGGCCATTCTTTTTTTTATGGCAAGGTGAAAATAATTTTATTTTCATCACTTTTTCCCCCCACTCCCGTGATGGATTTACTTGAAAAAAAATAATGACGGGCTTCACAAACTGGCCTGACAGTTGTGATGCAGGGAGTGAGCTGGCTGAGCAGGGACAGGGAGGCATCTCTGTACCTATTATGGCAAAAATCGATAATGCTTTCTGTAAATTGCTCCTCCCAAAGGAGATGAACAAATGCAGGAGACAAGGGAAGCCATCATTCTGTATGAAAGCCCCTGCACATTTGGACCAGTGCAATTATCAGGAAGGGCTTTTTTTTTTTCCCCCCCTTTTCTTTTCTCTCTCTGTTCTTTTTTTTGGGGGGGTGGAGAGGAATGTGAGGGAGTGGGATGCCAGAAAGAGAAGACTTTTTTTTCCAGAAATGTTAATTGAAGTCTGAGATTCTGTAAGTTGCCCAAATATATTGCTTTGGGGAGGCAAGGAAGGAATTAAGATAATTTTGGAAGTACTCATACTCTTGGGATGTCTTTACATTTGGATTATGTTGCCTATTTTATTTTTCTCTGCCAGTGGTTGTCTCCTAATCATCTAGAACCACAAAATTCTGTCAGTCCTCACACGTGTTCTGTTACCTGAGTGGGAATTGCTCCAAGAACAGGCTTTTCCTATTGTGGAGTCATAGAAATGGTATCTCCAGTGGTATGAGGGGTAATCAGGGCATGTAAATGAGTAGAGGAGCATGTGACACCTTTTCTACTGCTCTGACTGAGGTGAAGTCACTATTTGTTTAGTAAACAAGGTATAACGGAGAATATGAGAGTAACAGGCACTTAGTGAAGGTGCAGAGCAGGGGTGGTGAAGAATTAAGAGCATAACTAAAATGGGTTGCTTTTAATTGCTGGCACTTCCTCTGAAGTTTGTCAGATGACCACTAGTAGGTCCTGCAGCATGTTCACCTTTCATCACAAGGATGGTCTTTGAGGTCCCTTCTAACCCAAACCATTCTATGATTGTATTCCCTTAAAGAAGATACACGCTGGTGTTTTCCAGAATGGATGTTGATATAATACACATTGGGAATGAGGATCTTAATTACTGGGCGTTACCTTATTTCTGGTTTCACACGAGGCCTTCGGCAAGTCCTGTGATCTCACCAAGTCTCAGCTGGCCTGCCACACAAGTGGGACCAGTAAAAACACTTGTCTTGGTTAAGGTCTTCACTTTCTCCAAACAAAAAGTAGTTGAATGTTTAGTATATTATTGATGGTGCTTCCTCTGTCCAGCAAATAGACAATTTGTTTTTGTGGAGACACGTTGTGGGACTCCTTCCTACACACTGAAAGAGAAGCATGAAGCTCAGCTCCTCAGCGATGTGACGATAAAAAATGTGACAATGGGCTGTTCTATCACCTTTCTCTTATCCTGGCATTTCTGTTTCAATGAGAAATACCATGAAAATACCATAGATGAATGAGGAGTATATTAAAGTTGTTGTTTCTCATAGTTGGAAGATAGACACGAGATACTGCAGGCAGGTGCTCAGATTTGAAGTGCCCTGAAGTTCAGAAAGACTCTTCTTAGAGATGTATTTGGAAAGGGCATTCAGCAAGTTCAAAAAAAGCCACAGCAGGTAAAAGAGTTCAGCATCTATCACCTAGAATTAAATCACAAATGAAAGGAGAGGCGCTGGTGGGAGATGTTCAGCCCTTCAGAGCTGTTGTTCCCAGAACATGCTTAGGGATGTGGTGTCAGGTGTGGGGAGATACCAACAGCAAGAGTTGGGAGAATGTAGAAGAGGTCCCACTGAACAGTGTGTGTTGAGCTAGAGGCATAACGTGGGATGAATTAAACTGCTTTTCCAGGGCTAAAGAGGTGTGTGTTCAGTGAGGATGGATAAATAACAGAAGGGCCATGGTGGAGAAGAGGAGGTATTTGAGAGAGGTGTCATTTATTCACATGAACTTCCTAAATTCTGTTTTCCAACATTGTAATTCTTGCCTCCTGATTGGTTTCGGTTTCTTTGGCAAGTTTTTTATTCATGAATGGTAAGTCTCTTTTTGGAGTGCTGCTAATTGCCTCGGAGCTCGAGGAGAATGTGTGAGTGAAAGCACACATTGTCATTCCAGCAAACCATTTTGCTGGAGCTATTTCATGGCTTGTTAAAAACACCACAGCTGTTTACAGTTTTTGTACATCTCCTGCACCACGCAGACATTTCTGTGATGAGTGCCTTTTTGTCCTGTGATAAGCACAGAAGGACTGATGAACTTCTTATGGTGTGTTCTCAGAACCTGAGACACAGCTTGAGTTCCTTCTAATGCTTCTGGAATGGGACCCTCCTTTGCTGGTTAGGAGATGAGTGTTGGATCAAGTTTCTGCTTTGGCAGTAAGAAACCACGAGAAGAATGCCCAAGAGGCTTTCACAGGGGATGCCAGTTGCTGTGAATTGGTGTGATTTGGTGTTCCCACTGCTGTTGGGTTGGGAAATGTGGTGGAGCAGGAGGTGAGGACACTCCTCTTTAAACCAATATTGTCTCCCCCTCTTTTAACCAGTATCTGTCTCCCTCTGATGGAAGGGAGGAGCGTAGCTTTGCCATCTGTGAGCCCAGCAACAGAAAGAGCAAAAATGATTTGCTAGAAATCAATAATTTTCACGTTGTCTTAATGCATCTAAAATATTTAAAGGAAATGTGTTTAAAAGCTATTATTATGGTTTACATACGCTGCAAGTTTTAAATAATGAATTTGCAAAAAGGCTTCTGCAAAATAAGGGTGGTTCTCATAACCAGGAGGCAAGTCTGGGAACCCAGCATGAAGCAGGTCATGAAAGGGCAACTGGAAAGGTGACATCCATCAAACTGGTGCCAGCGGCTGGGTATCGGTGATCTGCTTCCGCTAGCAGTAGTTATTCTTCTGAGGGGAAAGCCTTCTAAACAAGGCTGTGAATTGGTTTTCATGCTCGCATTGACAGATTGGGAAAGCAGTTTGTTCTACCAAATTTAACAATGATATATCATTATCACAACTTTGGGGGAAATCTATAAAATCAATAAGTTTGTAGCCTGAACAGGATTTGTATCGCTCGCTTGCTGTGCTGGTGTCAAAGCGTGAGCATATGGATTGAGTCACAGCCTGAGATCAATGGAATTTGTGGACAGTAAGCTCAATAACAAGCCCTTCTGAAAAGAAATAGATGTAAAAAGCAAATTTACTAGAGTATAAAAAAAAAAAGCTAATATCTTTTCCGTGCCTGGCTGTAAAGTGCTGTTTGGCTGCTGGTACTTTGAAAGCTGTCTCGGGTATGTGCTTGCAATGCTGAGATGCTGCTGCTCTCCCCTTCCATCCATCGCTTGTACAGTTGGATGCTTCTGTTTGTAGGGCTTGTATTAGGAAACTAGCCAAGAATAGGAGGAGGGGGGGGGAAAAATAGCCCTTTTATATTGTAAACTGAATAAAGAATAAAAACAGTCAGTGTGTCTGCTGGGGAAAGACCATGGTGGCTTTATTTACTTTGTACTGGCAGGGCTTGCTAATGGAGAAAAATAAAAAGGCATAATTAAATAGTTTAATGAATTCGCAGCTCTTTTGTTTGAGTGGGGCTGGGAATGCATGTTCCAGAGGGCCTCACAAAGAGCTCGGCTGGTAGTGAGTTAAAAGTAGGAAATCAGTCCTTTGAAGGCATTTTTATACTTCATTATCCCAGCATGTAAAATGACTTGTACTAAACGATTGAGGATTTTTTTTTTTCACTCTCTCTCTTTCTCTCTTCTTTCTCTAAACAAAGGAGAGCATCAGGGCGGCAGGAGCATAATTCCCCTCAGTGTCCTAGAGCCAATAGATCAGCTTGTCAGCGAATTGGTGGGCCTGTACTTATGTTTCAGTAAAATATAGGGCTCTGGGAAACTGGAGTGAACAACGAAACCACAAGCCAACCACCACAGAAACACACGGGCTCTGAGAGATCCTGGGGGAGCGGGGGTGATGAGACCTCCCTTTCCACCTTGATGCTTTGCAGTAGGCATATATTCACTTTTAAAGGATTTCTTTGAGTGTGTTTGTGCAGTAAAAAAGAATCATGTTATGCTGGTTTTTTCCCCAGGTTTTTTATTTCTTTGTTGTTTTGGATTAGTAAAGCTGGATCAGCCAAGGTGTATTTCCTTCCTCACTGCACAAGTGATGGTGTGTAGGATTTTTATGGCAGAAATAGCTTCATGGGTATCCCTCAACCAGTGTGTGGACTTTGATGGTAGAATCATAGTATTGTTTAGATTGGAAAGGAACTCTAGGATCAGCAAGTCCAACATCTCCCTGACCCCTAGGCCATGTCTTGAAGTGCCACATCCACTCATTGACAGTGAAAGGATGGCCCTCCTGCAAAGAGCTGATCACTGGTAGAGCAGATGCTGGGCCAGGCATGGACTTGTTTGGCCCAACATCTGCATCCCTGACATTCTGGTATGGGCCCACCAACACACATTAGTCTTTAACTGTGGCTCTTCAGGGGCTGGTCTTTATTCTCCACATAGTTCAGACAGTGGAACCTGAAAGACACCTGCAGCATCCCTGGATCATAGAATCAAAGAATGGTTTGGGTTGGAAGGGACCTCAAAGATCTTCTATTTCCAACCCCCCTGCCATGGCAGGGACACCTCCCACTAGACCAGGTTGCTCAAGGTCACATCCTACCTGTCCTTGAACACCTCCAGGGATGGAGCATCCACAACCTCTCTTATTAGCCTCTTAAGATGGCAGTGGGAAAACAATCCAAATTGGATTTGAGGATTGTTCAGATCCGGATACTCTGTTGTGTTTAGCGTAGTCTTTTTGACATTTTTCACTGATAGATAATAAATTTATCTTTCTAGTAGTCATTGTGACCATTTTTCAGGTGGCCATTGCAAGGAGATCATTCTGTGCACGGGAAGATCTGTGAGAAGAAAACCTTTTTCGAACAAATGAAGATTTTGCTGCCCAGGGAGGTGCTGGAGTCCCCATCCCTGGAGGGGTTCAACAAACGAGTAGATGTGGTGCTTGGCGACATGGTCTAGGGGTCAGGGAGATGTTGGACTTGATGGTCCTAGAGATCTTTTCCAACCTAAATGATTCTATGATCCTTGGGCAGAACTCTGGCTTTGATTTGGCTGCCACTGGAGCTGGTCCCGTTGTGTGAGAAGCAGCTGGGAACAGTGGGGAGCTTCCCTCCAGGACCTCATCTGGCCCGGGGACGGGTATTTACAAAGCATTCCCTTTTTTACAGCTCGGCTTTGCTTATAAACAACACTAACTGTTTGTTTCTTGTTAAAATTTACCTCATAAACAAATTTTACGGTGTGAGTTCAAGGCAATAATTATTGAATCCCGACTTTCTCATACCCGTAACGCAGTGACCGTAAAGCTGTGGCTGGCACTTTATGGGGTTTTTCTGTGGCTCTCCTCAGTGAGCACAGTGCCACGTGTGCTGCTAATGGGGACACTGGCCAGCCCCACACGTGAGGACCAGGCTGGTGCCTCCACCAAGGATGCAGCATCAGACCAGCCACTTTTCTTTGCTCTTCCTGGAAAGAATTAGAAGAAAATCTCCAAAGAAGCCCAAAAGTCCCAAATAAAGCCACCTCCTGTTTATGAAGTTTGCCTTTGTGGTGTAATGCTGAAGCTCTACGGTTATTTACAATCCATGGCCCTCTCTCTTGTCCTTCTTGCTGAGTAGCAGGGAAATGCTGGGGAAGTGACTGCTCATATTGATTAGCGAGACGCGAGCGAGTTAGAGACCCTCAGCTCTGCCACTTACAGTGGGCAGGAAACCCAAATTGACCAGTAATCAAGTGTTTGAGGTTGTACAAGGCGGCTCCTGGGGAAACTGCCTTCTCAGAGTGGGGCTGCTGGGGGTGGGGAGCTGTCAATTACCCGGGTTTGATGAGGACTAAGTCAACGTGCTCTTAAAGTGGCCTATTAAACGTGGGAGAAAATGCGCTGGGGCTGGGATCCCTCTGCCAAAGTCGTCTTGCCAAGGTGGGAGGGTGGATGTTCTTGTTCCAGGAATAAGGAGCCACTACCATACAACCTTGTGGTTTGTTTTTCTCTACTCTTTTTCTTTGTGGCCAGGAAAAAAAGTGAAAATATTGTTGGTCTCCAATGTGCCAATAGTGTAAAAACCTGAATTCTTGCTGCATTATGTGCTACTGTGTGTGGGGAATGAGTATGTAAGAGGGACACAAGGCTCATATTTAACTATTCAGGACATCACAGGCAAAACCAAGAATTATAGACCAGGCAGCTCAACTCCAGCTTCTGCAAAAATTCCAGAAAAAATAATCAAAGTATTTGCAAGCACTTGGAAGATGACAAGGCAATGAATAGCAAACACGGATTTGTCAGAAAAAATATTGTCCAACCAAGACCACAACTTCTACGGCAGAGTAACAGGTGTGGGCAGGGAAGAAGCAATAGTTGTCAGAGATCTTGGATTTAGGAGGGGTTTGATGATGCTTCACTGCAAGCTGAGGAAATGTGGTTTAGATGTGTGGGCGCACAACTGGCTGAAAAATCCTATTTAGAGCATCCTTATCAATGTCAAAATGGAAGGAGGTATAAAGTGAGGTTTGGCAGGGGTCTGCCTGGCCCTGGGTCACTGCAGGGTTTGCTTTAATGAGCTGAATCTCCAAGTAGGAAATATATTTATTGAGCTTTCAGACGATGGAAAACATGGATATTGAGGGCATTCCATGATGGGAATACAATTCAAAATAATCTGACGTGTAGGGGTGATGAGTTGGCAAAAATGGGATTAAATTCCCCAGGGGTGACTACAAGATCTTTGTATGGAAAGTTCGTGATGTGCACAGAAGATGTAGTGGGTTAACAGTGGGAGGTTTTTGGTCAGCTGCCCTGATGAGGGCTTCAAACCTTATGTCATCCTTCTGCTTTGAGAACTGGAATGATTTTAAAGCATCTAAAACCACAAATGAATAATAACATGGATCTGGTGAAAAAGAATTTTTAAAAATGCCAAAAGCATAAGTAAGAAAAGTTATTTGCATGAAATCAGTTTGCCTTGTAAAGAACTCGTGTCTGGATGCTCTGCAGCGTTTTACCAACATCAGCTCTTGTACAGTCGTGCTAACAACAAATCAAAACAGTTTCAAAGTCATTGCTGAATAGTAACTAAATAATAACTTTACTAAATAACAGTAAAGTGTGGTCAGTAACCCCGGCCCAGACATTTTGCACACACCGATGGCCAACCAGGAACAGCAGGAAGAGAAGTTTTGTCAAAAACACAATCTGTGGGTTTTTTCCCACTTATTTCAATAACTCTTCATGGTTACTTTAGAAATTATATTTTTAATGTACACGTAATGTAAATGTAATACTCCCAAATTGTGCAAGCTTTGTGCTTTATTGGATCCTCAAGTTAGGAAGTCATCTCCAGACAATCTTTCTCCATCTACCTGTGCCCATCTCGTCTGGTTTTGTTTGTTCATTTCAAAATAAAGTCTAATATCTCCCGTGGATCCTCTGAGATCCTTAAATCTTTCTGTTGCACGAGGCAGTTCAGTTGGACAGAGGCAGCCCATGATGCTTTCTTCTTACTGTTAATTTGTTACAGGCAAAATTCCATCTCTCCTTTTTATGATGTTTGTGCTACTGTGGACTTTCCTTTTTTCCTCTTCACTGCCCCCCAAAAGCTCACTTCAGCAGTAGCAAGTGAACCATGTGCCCAGTGTTGTTAAGTCATACTCCTTATTACAAAAAAAAAGAGCAGGGCTCCATTTAATGAGTCCTTTAATGCTCCCGGCTCGTGTCACTGTCTTGGGAGCCCCTTTTCTTTTGTTCCTAATGAGGAACACCTCATTTGCACTGTCCCTGGATTTATGGGAGGACAGGAGAAAAAACTTCAATTTATGACGTCTTAAATGAACTGCTCCCAAAGCAAAAACAAAGAGGGTAGTAAACTGGTGCCTCTGCACTGTATGGTTTGATTTTTATTGAGCCGTATAGTGATGTTCTGCCTCACCTAAGAAGGGTGAGCACTGGCTATAATTACCTCTGGTGAACCCCATTTTCTGATAACCTCCCTGGCCTCTCCCTCTTCAGGACGTTGAGTCTGTCAGTTGTGGTATTTTATTTGTTCTTGCTGATGGGGCTGTAGGTGGTTAGCGGCGATGAAGCTCATTTGGTATCTCATTTACTTGAGAAAATGGGGCATGCTCCCTGAATCTGAAACAGAAAAAACCATTCCAGTGGTTCGGGAATTTTATTCCACTGTTACTTCAGAAATTCTTCCTGTTAGTGCTCTTTCCTTACGTGCTTCCCAACCTCCTCTTGCCCCCTCTGCACCACTGCTCGTTCTTGGCTGATATTCTTGCATATCCTAAGAGTTAACTCAAAAGAAAACAGGTTTTAATTGATGAAATCCCCGATTTAGAAGAAAGGGCTTTAAGGTCAAAGTCTGTCTTTGCAAAGTGAATGGAGACAGGCAATCATAGCTGTGTTCTTGGTACGAGATTAAATTCACTGTCTCTTGTGCAAGATGAATTGACATAATGGTGTTATTCCTTTTCTGACTTGGGGAAAAAGGCACTAATTCCTTAAAGTTTTAATATTATTGAACTACTTCTTTACAGGAATGGTTGGGGTAAATATAATAGTGTCTTTAATATATATAAAATAAAACTTGAGGCGTTAGAAGGTTTAATGAAGGTGGGGTGGTTTTATTATTTTTATTTTGGCTCTGGCTTATGTTTACTTCCTCACATTCAGAAATGTGGAGCCACCTAAAGCACATTTTTCTGCCAGATCGTGGCAATCTGGAGCTTTCTGTCTCACCTATGGCAAAAAGCAGAAATCGGTAATAACTGATCTGGTGTCTTCCTGCTGCTGCTGTGGGTGTGAGTGTGTTTTCTCTGTAGTTCAAAGGCTATGGAAATTATAGGAGACAAATTCCAGCTACAAATAATACTTCCAGCATTTTGCATAAAGTCTTAAAACCTTTTTATTTATTTCCTTTTCTGCAAGAGTCAAATAAGAGGCTTTTACATACCCAGCCAAGGTTTTTTTTAGACTTAAACTTCAGAATATTTTCAATATCTGCAACATTATCTTTTGAATAATAATTACCTCTTATATTAAATTATAAGACAGCAGGATTCAGGATTAGATCTCTGCATATTATTCTAGTGAAGGAAATTATGACAGGGGTCATTTTTTAGAATTATGTAGGAGGGTAAAAGGTCCCAGGCAGCATTAGAAGGGAAGGCGTTTATAATTAAATTGTAATTTAGGCCTATGATTTATAGTTTTCTCAATGAAAAATTTGGTGCTGTAGAGAGATCCTAGGAGGAACTTTAGTGAGATACAACTTAATGAAATAATAAAAAGAAAAATTATTCTGGAATAGACTGTATTATAGTGGCACAGTGCAGCTAATGTTCCATCAGTATTTCTCTTCCAAACTCCGTTTTCCAGGGGTTTAGATCTAGGCAGTAAAAGTTTGTTTTAGCCTGAAACGTGGCATGTGAGGTTTCAGATCAAGAGAATTTTCACTATATATATATTTTTTTTGTAGTCATTTAGCTCATTAAAGCTTAAGGAGGCATTTGAAACATGCAGGTTGTCAGTTCAAGACAAAGATGCTGCTGCTTTTTGTTATTATTCACAAGTTGCAGGGAAACCTTGTTCTTCCTAATTTGTGAAGTCATTAGAGGATGTACAGCAGAAATCTGCTCTGAAATAGCATCCACTTTATACAAACACTTCATTTCTATTGAATGTACAGATTATTTTTGAGTTCCTTAGTGTTATACTGCAGAGCAGACAGACAATGGAATGAAAGGAGGAGCATTTTTGTAGTTATTTTTATTAATTAATAGACTTAACTCCTCCCTACCATGATGAAGAACTCTTCTACTGGCAGGAAAACATTAATACAGAAAGGTTAAATGAGTTGCCAAAGGCAATTGAGGGAGTCAGTGACTGATCTGACAATAGGAGCCATCTCTGACCTGATATCCTCTGGCAGTAAAACTCTGGTGGACTAGTTTATACTCAGCTCGTAGGTGGTTTAAAGCCACCTCTCAGGTTAGGGAGAACTAATTTCCATTAAAAATGGCTTTAAGAAAGGGATGTAGGTTCAGACGTTGCCTTCTGAACATGGTTTGCTTGTGCAAATTCAGCAGCTGGTACTAGAAACTGCTGATTCACTGGCCCAAGTTAGAAAAAATACTTCCCCCCCCCCAATTTGAATTTTGTGGAGTTCTAGAAAGTCAATATGCAAGTTTAGTATGTGGGTTTGAAGGTCTCCAGATTAAGGCACTATATCCAGCCTTCTGATACTTACTTTTTTTGGTAGTAACTTTGGACGCAGATAAGAAACCTGATTAAAATAAATACACATAAGCACCCTCTGAAATAAATAACTATTGAAATTGTGTCTAAGAAAAAGCGACATTTTCCATATCACAGAAAGATGAGGAGTATGCAACTTAAAAATGCACTGTGTGGAGCTTAAAAATACACAGCGAGTTTGTCCATTAAATAAAAGGATAAGAGGTATTAATAAAGGTAACCCCCTTCCATTGGAAGGGAAAAAAATAAACAAAAGGGACAAATAGTATATTTTAATCTTTTCCCTGTTGTCCAGCTGAAGTCGTTCAGGTCTAACCATGAGGCTGAAGCCTCCCGTGCTGCAGGTGCTGGGTTGTGGTATACTCATGAAACATCCGAGGGGTTGTGTGCTCAGATAGCTCCAAAGAAGTGTTAATGTCACAAGGAGCATAGGAAGAGAGGAGGACAGAAGGAAAAATAGTGTGATGTGTGGCAAACGTTGCCCTGGAATTAGAGGAGAACAGAGAGATGCTGAATTAGGGAAATCCTCTCATCTGCCCCCCAGCAGTGGTGCTGAGGGTTCAGAAACTCCCTGCACACCAGAATGGATGGTGTGAGGGGAAAGGGGATGAGTTTTGGGGAAAAAGAGCTGAAGGGGCTGAGCAGAAGACAGGGCTGGGGATAAAGGAGCTGCTTTTCTGAATATTGATACTATTTGTATTTTAAACGTTAACTTAAAAATTATCCAGATAACTGTGTAATTAACAGTGCACAGATTCTTCCCCAAATATCCACATTTAATGAGAGCATAATAAGCCTTTTAAAGGCTGTGTATTCACATAATGAGTGTTTAGGAACGTTAGCAAATAATGGAAAAGAAATCTTTTCTTAATAGCACAGTTTCTGTGTAAATAACAGGCAGTTTAGAACTTAGTAAAGAAGTTACATCCAGGCTCAAGCATTTTCAGAGAATTACTCATAGTTTGTGTCAAATTAAAAAAGAAATCAAGGTTAGCTTTTTTCTTTCCTGTTTTCCAAGCAGCTAACTTGAAAAAGAAAAGGTTAAGACTGGTAGTTGAAAAAAAAAAATTAGATATATCACTTTAAACAAAGGGAACAACAAGAGATATTTACAGGGAAAAAAAAAAAGCTTTAGTTGTGTGAACCTTGCTCGCAGTAACTGTTGATTATGGAATCATCTGTTTGAAATCTCAACTTTCTTCTCTGCAGCTCCTCTCCCTCTCCTTGATCCAGCGCAGGAATCACAAGTGCCTGCGTTTGACTTCTCCTTTTGTTTGGCGCGGCGCTGTGATCTCTGCCTCATTTAGCATCTCCACCTCGCTCTGGGATGAAGGAGCAGCAGCCTTTGTTTAGAGAGAGTGTCTCTTTGATAATTAGAAGTAGGGAGGGATGTAACAAACCCCCGAGAAAACGTGTTACAAAGTGGGAATGCATCTTTTATTGCAGCAGAGTCGTGTCCCACACGGGGCAAGCTGAGGAGCAGTGCCCATGGCCATGGAGCTGTGGTGGGCTGGGGGCTGGCACACTGCCCTGCCCTGGGCACCTCGGCCAGAAATCACTGCTGGACATTTTTATTTTGGCTCCCTGAACTTGCACCACCAAACGAGGCCATTTTGATGCCAGTTTTCCTCCCCCCATTTTCCTGTCCATGGGGCTCTGGGAATGGTTGGGAGCTGGGGGGGCTGCAGGACCCACACTCCAACCTGCCCCCCCTTCTCATCTCATGGAGAACTTGATTAATATCAAGTGCCTAAATCATTTGCACTCAAACTATTCCTAGTAACCCAAGTAACTAACGACAAGACAAGAGGTGATGGCCTCAAGTTGCTTCAGGGGAGATTGAGACTGGACATTAGGAAGAAGTTCTTTACTGACAGAGTGGTCAGGGACTGGCCCAGGCTGCCCAGGGAGGTGGTGGAGTCCCCATCCCTGGAGGGGTTCAACAGACAAGTAGATGTGGTGCTTGGGGACATGGTCTGGGGGTCAGGGAGATGTTGGACAAAGGTTGGACTTGCTGATCCTGGAGGTCTTTTCCAACCTCAATGATTCTGTGATTCCATGATTCTGTTCAGAGAAAGTCATAGAGGTGATTCAGCTGCAGAGGGCTCCTAGGATGCGAGTGGTAGAAGCTAAAATTAATATAGAGCACAGGAAAGGGAGTGTGGGCTCCAGGAGTAAATCAGATAAATGCATCTTTAAAAAATAAGAGTTTTTTTCCTGGCTCTGCAAGAAGCTGCTGACGTGATGCTGGGCAAGTCACTCTCCACCATACCCAGTCTGCAGCCTGGGCACGGAGCTTTCATGGGTGATGTTTGATCTGCAGAAACAGTGAAAAATCACAACTGCCACAAAAATAGTGAAAACCATTCTAGGAATGTATTAAATGCTAGGAAATGCTGTGCTTAGGAAAAAAAAAAAATCAAAAATTTCCAGTCTAAGGTGGCTTAGAGTGCATACCCAAAATTAATAGACATATTTGACCTTAATCTTTCTTCCTGGACAAGTTTAATTATGGCAATTTCTTAACTTCAGCTCGAGCTCTTGTTTTAGAAATGTTAGTGTTCTTTTAATGTGTGGCTTTTGTAGTTAATATCACTGTTTTGTAAGGAAAAGCAAAAATTTCCATCTACAAAAAAATTTACTGGAGTGGAATAACCCAGACTTCGGAGGTGCTTAAGATTAATTTCTCTTTCTAAATAAATTATTGTTTCTGAGATTAGCTTGAATCAGGGGTGAGGAGGAGGAAATTAGAAATACTGTTTCAGGAGCCAAATTTAAAAGGGAATCTTTTGACAATGGCTCCGTTCCCTTTGTGATCACAGCCTCTTCTGTCAGGAGTCTTTCAGCATGAAACACTGGGGATGATCTGATGATTACAAACTGATGATGCACAGGCTGATTGACACCAACTTGAGTCCTTGCATTTTTTTAGCCCTTATTGTTTTTCTTATATAACTTAAAGATTCGAAGGCTGTAATATCTCTGTGTAATTCAAATATAAATATTTGAAAATATAAAATGTGCCAAAGCACAGTTGTATGTATGTATTAGTGTGGTGTTATTAGTACTGGTAATTTAGAAAAAAATAAGTTTTATTAGTTTACTGTCCTTAGCTGAACTATTTACTTTATCCAGCCTATTGCTGCTGGTGCCTTTTAGAATCTTTAGCTTCTTTTTAGAATCATAGAATCATTTAGGTTGAAAAGGACCTCTAGGGTCATCGAGTCCAGCTTTTCGGTGCCTCAGTCATCCCAGCAACAATGTGGAGGGATTCTGTTCTGTCCCTGAAGAGCTCTGGACACTGTAACCTGCAGAATTACACAGAATTACTGATGCCAGGAGTACAGGCTTTAGATCGACTGTGGTTTTGCTTAGGTGATGACAGGAAGAAATACTTGATGTACTTTTGCTGTCCTGGCAGATGCTGGATTTCCAGAGGAGGTAATAAAAATGTATTTCTGGTTTCCTGGAAGTTTGGAAGGCAGGGCTTGTCAAGATCTGCATCTCTTATACACCACACACAATTTTCCTGGCTTTCTCTGTTTACAAGGGGAAAAAAAGCTGAAAATGTGAAAATGTTTCCTCCTTTCTTTCTCCAGGACTAGTTTTGTGAGTGGGATTCTCCCGGAGCAGGAGAACTCGTTGCTTGAGTGCACTTACTTTAGTTCCACATCTTATCCAACTCTAGGAACTTGAACTTGTCATTATCAGACACCGAAGGTCAATGCATTAGCCATGGTACCAGCTCTTTCATGTGGCCTTTCTGAAGAGGAAAAAAAAAAACCCAGCTTTTAATCTTAGCTTTTCTAAAATACAGTGTGTACTGGGATACATCCTAACTTGTCATTTCCTTGCCCGTTTTAGTGCTGGGGGTATCTGGAGATGCTTTCTGGTGCCACACAGATACACACGTCTGCAAAAGGCCTAATCTGAAGTGAATCTTCTATAAATAATAAACAACAAATAGGTTCCTTTTAGTTATATTAGCCCCAAAATAGGTCATGTACACTTGTTTTAAATGCAAACTTAACAATAAAGTAAATTCCCTAGGTGGGGAATTTGATGTGTTTGTGCAAATTTTCTGGACGTAGTACAAAAAAAAGCCAACACCTATATTTTACCATTTAAAATATTTATACATTGTCTCTTAAAGTCCTGTGTGAAATACTGTTTATAATAAAATTCCTGCTAGAGAACTAATAGTCCCAGTATAGACACTTGGCATTTGCTACTTACCCACAAAGCATTTAACTTTTTTGTATAGAAACTTGGTGCTTTCTGTTGTTACCAGGAGAGTTGTCACCTTTGTCAGGTTCCTGCCTCCAAATTATCTTATTTTTCCATGTCTGTGCTGATTTGGGGTGTCGTCGTCTTTAGGTCAAAACAAACTGATCCTGCATTATCCAACTGGCTAGACGTTATTGAAGTTTCATCTCTATCTCAGAGTAACTTTAGAATAGATCGTGCCCAGTTCTCAGACTTAAAGTTGTTCAGTGTACAAATGTATTAATAGTAAAACAATGGCCTAGACTAGAGTAAATTGGTATGTTTAGAACATCAGTACTTAAGGAATTCACTAAAAAGGAGGAGCAATGAGAACAAAATCTAAATACATGGATTTTCTGTAAAATTGCATTTTTACACCTCAAGGGAGGAGGCTTTTTCAGCCCATGGTCCACAGGGTCTCGAGGTTCCAGGGGCAGCTTCTTTGGAAGGATGGGGAAGGAAATCAAGCCTTGTGGCAGTGCCTCTCCTGGAGGTATTAATATGATTTTCAACTAAAAAAAGCCTGAAAAGGCTGCCTGGGCAATCCTTTTATTGCTCCCCCTGAATGTAAGAACCAGTATGTTAAATTCCGTGGGTAAGTACAATATAGAGGAAGGCATATCTGAGAAATGGATAATTTATTGTGGTTGTTTGGAATTAAAGTGGTTATGACACCTATTGTAATTTTCATACTATTTCTGCCTCACATAATGGTGTTTGGGTTTTAATTGGAGCCTTTAAGTGCTACTATAACAGCAGTGATACATATAGGATGTTTCACAGTAGTGTGAGACAAAGGTAAAATGCTAGAAATTGTAGTGCCACATTTTGCAGCTTGTGTTCTTCTTGGAGCTAGCTAGAATCTTAACTTCTGTGTGTCACCCATTGTAATATACATAATTTCTTCGTCCCTATTCATTTCCATCCCTGAGATGCATTGTATAAGTGTAAATCCATCACTAGATAATTTTCAGTTCCATTATTTACAAAAATGAATAGTTAAGCAAGTCATTGTTATTAGTGGGATGCTATTGTTGTTGCACAGAGATAGGGCCTGCCAAGGTCTTGAATGATGTGCACTTGAATGTTCTTTCAAGATACTTGTACCTGTTTCATTTGGGAGGAGTTTCACTCATGTAAAATCAAACAGAAACAATTTTAGTAGCCTCTGAAAAGAGAAGAAGGGAAAATGGATATTAATGAACTATTTAATATTCTGCTATGGAAGAGATGCAGTGATTTTGCTGTTGACACTTTTGCATGGAATTAAAGAGATCTGGTGGTTGTTTTACTCGTCTGTCTTTGTTCCTGAAAGACTTTTCAGTGTCATCAGATTTGGTTTTGTAACCTCAGAGATATTTTACAGACATTGCAGACAAGAAAAAAACCCGCTGCTTTTTCATGCAGTTCATTGTTATTCAGAGCAGGGCCCTTTGATGAATTAGAAATTTTGGCTAAAGCTTTAATGAGTTTTTTATTTCCTGAACTTATGTTGGAAAATGTGTAGGCTCCACGATTCCCAATTCTGAGTAAGGGTGGGGATTTTTTTTCAGGAGTATTTCTGGCTCTTTGTCTATTACTCAATATTTTATTGATTTGTGAGTTGAGAAGTTCACAGTGAAGGTGGAACAGTTTAGAGCTATAGATCTTTCCTGACGGGCTGCCTTGCTACACTCAGGTGAGCATTCCCAATCCAAGGTTACCCCGACAATACTGTGGCAGAAATAATGTTTGTTAGTGCTTATTTGTTAACACCAGGTCTTGTTGGCACCTGCCCATGCGCTGAGAGCTACAGAGAAGCAGCATTGGAAGGGGAAGAGCCAGGCAGGAGTCCTGGAATCTGAGTGCAGGCTTCCACGTGACTTATTGAGATTGTGGTGTCCTTTGGGTGTGCTTCATTTATGAAGAGCCATGGCATTGTTGCCCCAAATCTGGGGTTCTTACCTGGCCTGAAGCCAAAAGCCACCCAGAGTGGAGATACTTCAAGTGTTTCATTGATGGACGTGGATGGTGCCTGTCCCAAGGCCCAGCACAGAGAGCTCCTGGCTCTGGAGCAGCAGGCTACTCTGGCACTTGGAAATGTCACTTTTCACTGCTAGAAATAATGCCAGGTATTAATTGAGATTGTGATCTAATATAGTTCAATATTTGGATATGACAAGATATGTTTGGACTGTTTAAAACCGTTTTAGACCAAGCTTAGTACCTGTTTTAGGCCATCCTATCTTGCAAACCCTGTCATCTGCTCTCAGCTTTTCATAAGGAAATGTGCTGTATCTGGTAGTGCTTGGAGCTTCTCTTCCTCTGCAAAGTCTTTTCCAGAGAGAAGAAATGTACTGACTGGATGGTTCAGTTCTTACTAATATCTGTATGTTTTAATTTTGAGCTCAGAAGTCTGAGCATCTGTGAAAACTGTCCACGTACCCCTATTCTGTCTGTCTGACATGGGCGATTAGAATAGATGACAGATGTTTGAATGGTACAACTTTTTCTTTGGTGATTAGTTTTTTTCCCTGTTTGGCAGATTTAAAAATAAAATTAAAATACTGTTTTGACACACAAAGGGAGGAGAGTCATAGGATCTATATTTAGTGCCTCTTTCAGATGATTTATAATGATTGACTCTTGGGCCTTATCTTTCCAAAAATATTAACTGGTGCTTTCTTCTTCAAAAGTGTTTCTCCATCTGCAGCTTTTGTTAAATTTGCTGTGTGTTTTCCACTCTCTGTAAGGATTTAAGGAGTAGGAGGAAGGGTAGCTTTGGTAGCTTTCCATTGTTTTTTCCATACAGAAACACAGATTACAGAAGTGACTTGGACTGATTTGGCTCGTGTATGAGGGCAGGAACCCAAATTGTTTGAGACCAGCTCTCTCTATGGCCGTGCCCTCAGTGTCTTTTGAGCGTAAACTCAAAACCATGGCAAGCACAAACCACCTGTGGTCATAGACTAACCTGAGCTGGGTTTCATAGAATCATTTAGAGTGGAAAAGACCTCAGGATCATCAAGTCCAACCTTTGACCAACAGCTCCCTCTCTCATAACATACCTTTACTTTTAGATGAGAAAGGAAGACCCTAGGAGATGGTTTTGGTCGGTCAGAAAGACAAGAAAAAATTCTGTTTGTTCACATCCAGCCCCTGCTAACTTTGTGGTTTTCTTCTCTTTTTCTAGCTACTTTCTGGATTTATCCTGAAGGGAATTCAGTGGAATTACTGAATTAATGCCCAGGAAGCCAGGATCCCGTGTAACGTGCTGCAGCCCAGGAGTCCTTCAGACATGGTAGGAAAACGTTTTCTTTTGTACTTCCAAGCTGAGCTCCAAGTGAATTTTGAATTGGTATTATCTGAATGTCTTTTATGTAAAATGTGTCCATTTTTCAGCCTTCAGTCTAGTGCAGTCTGGAGGTGTGTGAGTTGTGGCCACAGTGTGAGTTTAAGGCTTTAGCTCGTCGGCTGGTGAATTATGTCTTTTCAGAGCACAGCTCTAGATTTGAGCATTTAAAGACCATACCAACAATAATAACTTCAGCAATGATGATAATCTGCATCGTTTTTTCCGGGGTGGTTGCAGCAGTAAGTGATCTGCTGGTGTTAATGGGCAGGGAACAGGCAGGTGATCTCTGCCTGGATGTGCATTTTTGTGAGGAGAAGCTTCGTTCCAGGCTCTTACACCGTCCTGGGAGAGTAATTTCTGAAAATATGATATAAATGCAAATCTGTGTGTAAAAAATATTGAAACAAGGGTGTGCATTAGCTGCTTGCTTGCCATAGGATATTGCTTGCACAGTGAGTTTGCTGATGATGTAGACAGGGTAATTTTATTTTGATGTATTTAAATACGATGTGCAATATTGTTTAGGAGAATATAAGACCTTTTTTTCTTCATTATCTAGTACTAAGTATGCTTTGCTTCATTTTTTTCTTCATTGTCCTAGTACTAAGTATGTTTGCTTCTGTCCTGGGTGCTATGGTGGACCTCTTGCACAGTTGAATTTTGGCCCAAATAACTTGAATTGATGGGGGGTGGGTGAGAAGGTTTCTCTTTGCTTTGTGCTCATCGTATAGACAGGTTTGTGGAATCACTGCAGCAAGTTTTAAATGATGTATGAAATGAAAAATTCCTGCCTGATGCACAGGGCAAGTAGAGCTGCTGCTGTCCATGGAGTTGGGCTGTGAGAGCCTATTTGTTCTAATACTATTTCAGACACGCCAACCTTTAATTTTTTTAAAAAAAACCTCTTGTGTTTTTATGTGAAAGACAAAAGTCTTTCATAAGCACAGCATTTCTAACGTGAGCCCAAGAGGTTTTTTTAAAAAATGAATATTTGGCACCTCTGAAATAGTAGTAGGACAAATAAAGACACAAGTTTTGCACAGAAACAAAAACTTGTTAGAATCATCTTTTCAAAAATGCTGCATCACTAAATATTCTAAGGGAGTTTTCTAGGGTTTTGTCTATTTTTGCTTGAGCTGATGCAGCATTAATTTGCAGTGTGACATGTGGAGATGCTGATGGTGGTGAGAATGCTTTGAACTTCCCTAAAGTGAGAGTTTTAAAAGCTGAGTGATAGGATTCAAGACCAGGAGTCTGATGGAGCAGTTGGTGTGAGAGTCATGGTGGGTTTGGGAACTGGAGTGGAGGTAAGAGTGGCACCTGATGGGGACCCAGGTTTTGTGGCTGGTCCATGGTAGGAGCTCTGGGTTGGTGATAGACACAGAAACTTCTTTTCCAGTTTTCTGTCTTGGTCACCCAACTTTTCCCCTGCACTTTATATGTGGCTCCTGGGGGGGAAAAAAGAGATTATTCAATTAAAGCGTGCGTACAAGGATCCAAAGTATCCTTGTTCTGGTTGAATGTTTGTATTTCCTAGTGTTTGAGTTTGACCCATCTGGGTCATCCTGAGAAGGTAGTTTTGAAAGTTTCTTTGAGGAATGTGTGTCCAGGTAACCACGTACGTGTGGAATATGCAGGATTAGGTGTCTGGAGGGGAAGAACTAGCAGAGTGTTGGGATGGACTTAAACTCAGGCTTATTCAAAACTTCTTCAGTGCTAAAAGGGTCAAGGTGCCTTAGCTCGGAGATGGCAGCGTCCATCCAACAGTTGTGGAAGGACCACGTAGAGCTGGATGTTGTGCAGCACAGGCTGATTTTCTTTAAGATGAGAAAGAACAATGTGACAACATGAAGGAAAGAATTAGAGGCAGGAAACTTAGGGGGAAAAGGAATAAAATGATCTTGCCCAAACTGACTGTTCCAGAAACATTTTATTTCTTCTTTTAATACTAATAAATATTAATAGTAAAAAGTGCTGCATGTCCATCCTCTCCCGGGTCCTGGGGAGCAATGATACAATGACACTGTGGAAAGTGTATTTTGCAAAAGTAGGAGATTGTTTGTTAGAAGTGTAGTGCAAATAAGAGTTTTTGTGTGCTGAAAATGAATTTATCAGGCTGGACGGAAGCTACTTAGTGCTCAAAGATCAACCTTTTTTTTTTCATACTTCTTATTTGTGGCACTTCTGTAAAAATCACACATGGTTTAGTGAAATTGGGCTGGAGACCTGGTGCTGAGTGATGCTGTTAATAGAATGCAAGTTTGGGATGATTTTGGAGAAGTGATGGAAAAAAGGTGAAATGTAAAAGATTCCAGTAAGAAGAGCTGTTGGTGTCAGCTGGAGGTGTCGTGTGTGCTGGGGATGGGGGGGGTTGGCTGTGCCACCAACGATGTGCTAGTGAAAAAGCCAGGTGCAACCCTCAGATACATGAAGGGAAAAAATAATTCCAGAGAGGTTAACAAATAGCAGTGCCATTGTAACAGCAACTGCAAGAGCTGTTTTCAGAGGAAAAATGTAGTGATGTGAAATGGGGAATGTCTTTTAGTTGGAGAACTCGGGGGGATCTCGGTGTCTAATCATTACTCAGGGCTGGAACAATTAACACTGAGTCAAGACTTTGTTTTTCTTTCACAAGGAAAGCACGATGGGTCATTTCTCCTCCTGGTGCTCTCTGAATGTGTTCGATATAAATGACCTGGTAATCTGACAAATAGGGAGAATAATGTGAAGTGTAAGATTATTTTTTTCCTAATGAAATGTGTTAGACATACTATGACAGGGGGAAGAAGAGAAGAGTTGTTGAACTCTTTACTAAATGGCTGTACTAATCAGAGGGACTTTTCCAGAAAAGCAAGAAGAGCCCCATTCTGCTCGGACTCTATCTTTGCTATTTTCCTTTTTCCAGCAATAGGAGATTAGGAGGTGTCTGCACCAACGTGATAAAACCTCCCCACAAAATTGTTTTGTATTTTCGCCTTGAGTTGCTGGCGAAATGAAGTTGTTCCCTCTCAGTGCTGCTTTGTTTTTGACCCCTTTTTGTGAATTCTCTGAGGAAAGAAACATATTCCCATCTTTTATAGTAATCAAATTTATCTGGCATCTCTCAGCCTCTTGCATTACTTATGCTACAGTTGGCCAGCCCTGGGAAGGCTTTAGCAGGTTTATTTATTTATTGTTCTAAAGTGAAGGTTTTTGACTTGAGGTCCCTGTACAATCCTCGGGGATTTTCAGAGAAAAACTGAAAGTGCTTTCTGCCATTATTTTGATATAGTTATTTTCTGTGAAACCATTTAAAAAAAAAAAAATCCCACACCACCCAAACCCTAAACAGTAACCTCATGTGGCCAAACTCCCAGAGAAACTTTTGAGAGAGAGAAGAAAAAACTTGTTATCTTGGTTGTGGTGGCAAAGTTCTCGTTTTGTTGTGAGGGGCTGATGTCCTTGCCTTTAGTTTCAGTGAGAATTTCAGTTTCATAGCTGTCCATGGGTGCTGATGAAATTTCTTAAAAGATGTCTAATAGCTTCTAATGTCCCTGTGTGTAGGGAATTGCATCACAACCTGTAAATATCAGTGACTGGGGGCTAATTTATCTATCATATAAACATTTTATATATAAACACCCTTAAATCCTCCCAAAGACAGAAGACACAGGCAGTGCTGCTCCAGGGGAGCCAGGGAGCTCTTGTGGTTCACATATTCAATATTTTCCTCTAAACCCTTGTGAAAAATAGCACTTTTATGGTCAGGAGACACAGATGAACATTCAACATAAACAAAACCAGCCCTTGTCCTGTTGGCTGGTGGCATTTGTGGGAAGCAAATTGCATTTTTGCAAGAATGATACAGAGTGAGCCATATATAGTAAATATATATATGTGTGTGTGTAATCAAAAAGCAGTCTCTTCTCTCTCCCCTTCTCAATCAAACGGGACTTGAGTCAAACCATCCTGGAATAGATAATTTAATGCAATTTCAAGCTTCTTACAGACACAGAGTTTGCAGCTGGCTAATATTTGTCAACATGTTTTTGCTTGTTGAAATGTCTTTAAAAACAAGCAAACAGATATGTTTCTAGCTGAGTTTATTTTCAGGAAGTGGAGGAAGTTTTGAGCATCAGGATTTGAATGAACAGCCCAGAAGCTGAAGGTGCCCTGGGCAGAGCAGAGATTCAATGAACCCAGAGCACTGAGAGAGCTGGGCACGTTTGTGTTTAAAGGTGAAATAGTTGAGTCTGCTGGAAATAGCCCGTGGGGAAAGAAGCAGGAAGGAATCAATGGTGGTGGAGCAGGAGGACCCGTGCGTGCTGGAGAACCTGGGGCTCTTGGCTGCCGGTGGCCACAGAGCTCCCCCAGGAGGTGTGAGATACTCTGCTATCAGATATTTTAATTAGTCCTGAACAGTTGTGGTTTGTTGAGTAATTTAGTGTTATTGATAGTATTCTGTATAGAAATACATAAGCGTGCATCACATCTCAAATATTTTGTCTCTTTTCCCAGGTCCTGCTTTTGCACATTGTGCAATAAATGGGACATTTCCAGTCTTTGATCTTAGAGTTCACTAGAGCTAAAACAAACACAGGTTGTGTGAGAGCTCTGCAGTGTCTAACTCACCTCTGGAATGTTCTGGAGATGTACCCCACAGTGTTGACTTAGAATCTGGGGCAAAAAAAGGGAGAGACCTCTGGTATAAAGCACTTGGAGAACATGTTGCAATGATACGAAGTTGAAGTGGAAATGGAAAAAGGAAAGTCAGATTTAAGACAGGCTGTCAGTTGGAGAGTCAGCCTGAAGAGCATTGGGGAGGTCTGAGAACACACGTTGATATCAGTCTTCTCCTTCTGCTCAGTGTGGTATCACCTTAACTTTTTGGTGGTTTAAAATGGATTCTCCAGGCTATGCTTTAAATTAAGTGTAGAGAAAGGGAAATTAGCAAATGGCAAAGAAAGGCTGTGCTACATAAAAATAAGATTTTTGTTGAATATACTTGGTCTTTTCTGAAAACCCATTTCTTTAGTTGAGTTCCTACTGGCCATGTTCAACTTTGTCACAGCTTCTCTTGTAACTTGTGCTTCTGTTGCTGTTTGTTCATCAATTTATTTCTAGATTTGAAAAAATGAAATGCTGATTATAAGGGAAATAAAGCAGTGCTGGGGTACCATCAATTATTTTGCTTTCAAATACGATTTATTTGACTAACAACCTTAAAAGCTTTGACTGATTTAATTTTATTTTATGCTCATAAAACCCACAGAAGGCTGACCTGGTCTTCCTCAGCTGCCACTTTGTAAGCCCCGAATGATCTTCCCCCCTGATTCTTTGATCTTAGGGAATTTTTCTTAGAGGAGTAAACAATGATAGTAAGAAAACGTTCACATTACATTCTAGGTGTACTTACCAGTGTAGCGGGATTTTTATTGCAGAAGAAAAATCAAATCCTTGTCACCTAAACTGCTAATTATGTTTGATAAATGTATGGTATATATTTAATGCAAAGAGAATTTAGGAAATAATACACCTTGTGTAATTACAGCGACCGAGCTACTTCCATCAATCTAATTTTTCTGATTCAGGTTCATTTGCATTGCATTATTTTTATTAAATGAGCTTTCAGTGGAAGCCCTGCTCTCTGTCAAGAAGAAGAATCAAATACTGAAATATTCCAAGGTACATAAATCCAGTTTGCTCGTGGCACACACCACGCACGGCTGCCCCATCACCACAGGGTCACACACCCAGCCCCACAGGAACATGGCCCTTCACACGGGTGCCATGTCCAGCAGCTGGAGAATGTGCTGGGACATAGAAAGCATCAGAGAATCATTGAGGTTGGAAAGGACCTCCAGGATCATCGAGTCCAACCTTTGTCCAGCATCTCCCTGACCCCCACCCCATGTCCCCAAGCACCACATCTACTCGTCTGTTGAACCCCTCCAGGGCTGGTGACTCCAGCACCTCCCTGGGCCGCCTGGGCCAGTGTTGTCAGAATGAACACATAATAAAATAGTCCCTGACAGGAGGAGGTGACAGTGTGAGGCCATTTGCATCTCAAAGTTGTGTTGCAGAGGGCAGGTGTTTGGGAGAGACGAGTCTTTCTCCAAGCAGCTGAGTAAAACAGAGTAAATTTTGTAATGGTGAGTTCTTGCTGCTCTCCCAGTTAAACACTCGTCTCACACTTGGTCCTTCTGCAATGGAAAAAAGTAAAAAAGTTCCTTTTTTTCAGAATAGTTCTACTCAGTTACAGATTAAAGTTTTGAGAGTTTCCTTTAAGAGGACGCTGCAGCTTTGATTACCTCAAAGTGAGTGGAGGATATTCACATAACTTCATTTAGTGTAATGATTAATGTTAATAGATAAAGACTTTTCCCCCTTAAAACAACTGCAATTTATTAAGTGCAATTCATTGGCAAGAGAGCTGTGGACTGATTAGTCTTGGAACTAGTTAAAAATAATTCATTGTGTTGTACCAAGTGCATTAATTGTGTGGAAAACAAAAGAGTAAACAATTTCCATTAGTTTAATGGAAATAATGAGATAATGGCTCAGCTTCTCTGCTGTGTAATAATTACATGTTTTATTTGAAGAATAAAATACTAGGATACTGTAAAGAACTACATATGGTTACTACTAATGTAAACAACCATGTTTATTAAAGGAAAGGGGTTTTTCAGATCTAAATTGTCACTGGTAATTGTTGAGACTCTTGCACAAGGCATCTGATTTTTAAATTTTTTTTTAAGCTTAAACCCATAATTTGCAGCTGAAGATAAAATGCAGAAAATAATTGCTTATCCGGGTCAGATGGCCCATAATAAGTTGAAATTTCAGAGTTCTTAGTAGCTACCATGTATATTTGGTTATAAAATTACTACAGTTCAGCTGGGCAGCCTGACGTGTTCTCTCAGCAATAATTAGTGAGAGTGTTGTGGTGCTGAGTCCGTCACACCGCCAGCCCAGGCTGCTGGCTTGTCCTTGGCACTGGGCTCTCCCAGGTGCCTCACCAGGCATGTAAGAAACTCCATAAAATGCAACTAATGGATTATTTCATTGATTATGGATTTTAAGGCCAGAAGGGAGTGTTAAATCACCTCGTCTGCCATCCTGTGTAATATATGTCATTAAAATTAGCCGAGTTAATTCTGTATTAAGCCTAGAAACGGGTGTTTAAGTAGAGTATATATTGTGCTATTTGAAGGCAGGAGGAATCTCATCCCCTGACTGCTCAAACATCACAATGTTTGTAAGACCCTTTTGGTTGACTTCCCTCAGCTCCAACTTCTGGATGTTGGTCTTTGTTCTGGATTTTTTTAGGAGATGGAGGCTTTTACTGTCCCATACTTCATGTTTGTGGAGTTTCTTTTACCTTCCTATTTTTGCTAAGCTAAATGTGCCCTGTTGTGAGGTTCTCTATTTAGCTTGGATTTTGAAGTCCACGATAGGGAAAGCTTGCCTTGAAAAGGTGTCTAGTGTGGCAGGATTGTATTTGCTTCTATTTTTTTTATAAAAACAAAATAATAACTATCCATGTGTGGTTGTTTTGGGAAGCTTAGGCTGAAACTACCTATTCTCTTATAATTATCTAATAACATCTTCCTGATTACTTGGTGTCTTTGATTCCCCTGCAAAGTTAATACCTGTTTAACAAGGGAAAATGGTTTGTGGTGTTAAAAACTGCTTTGTAAGGGAAGAACACACTAAGTGAGTTTTTTAGGTGACCTCCAGAGAAAGGCTTGGGAAAAACAAATTACTTTCTCCAGTTTGGGGCATACATTTAAAATATGATCTGGCAACTTTATGGAATTAGTTGAATTTTATTTTTAATCGGTTCAATTTTATTGAGCTGCTTGAAGTTTTAAGCTCTGTGGTATTTCTGCTATTTACAACAGGAGATGGAAGTTTGAATTATGTGTTATTAAGCTTCCACTTAAATTAGCTTATCGAGCAATTAGCAAGTGTGTTAGTAGGTGATTTAACAAATGGATTAATCAGTTATCTGCTGGTAGAGAGTCTGGGAGGCTAAAGGCACCTCGAGGATTTGTGCTGCTGCTAATGTGTGTGTCTCTGGTTATTAAATAACTTATTTGATCAACTTCTGTATAAGATAATTTCATATTGGAGTTTTGAGAAAGTATTTTTAATAGATTATCCTGTTTGTTTAATTGGACTAGAAATTCTATATTTGGCAAAATTGCAGCCTATTTCAATCAAAATTTTCATGCTGATCAACTATAGTTTGTACCCAGCCAATCACTAAGAAAATGGTGTTATTTATAACCTTGAATGCATTATGCTTTTTAAAAAATAAATTAATCAGTAATTCAGAGAAATTAAAGTTCTAAATGCCATGAAAGTGCATCCCCATGAATGTAATTGATAATTCCTTATAAATTAAAAGCCTTTACAACAGTTATCCTATCTGACATAACAGTTTAACAGCTGTATGCTAGCGAACTTTATTTTTTTTATATATATATATAAAAATTAACTGAAATTCCCTCTGAACTGTGGTGTTGGCTTTGGTGCAGGGCATGAAATAATTTTTCCATCTTACCCCACCGTTCTGCGAAGGTCAGACTTTAAATTGGGCTGTTACTGTCTTGCTGCAGAGTTTCCAAGCTACGTTAATTTTTGGTCTGCCATTGATGGATGGAGCAGTTTGAATTCTGACATGCAGCAGCCTGACTGGAATGACCTGCAGAGGCAGATGTCAGCCTCTTATTTCATGCCCGTTTGTCAGAAAGAAAAAACAGCTTTTTTTTTTTTTAGGCAGTTCTTCTTTTATACGTACAGTGAGCACTTGTGGGTGGATGTGCTCTTTGCCATACATATAGAGAGTCCTATTAAAAATAGTGTATATTTATAATTTCTGGAAAACCTGGTTAGGTCTCTTGAGAATTTGTTGGTGCTCAATATGGGGAATGTGCATATTCTTATGTTTTCTGTGCTGTAAACAAGTGCATGAGAATAATTGTGAAAATTTCCATTAGTTCATGAAAAGATAGTATTATGCCTACAGATAATATGAGAAAATTAACAAGGCCTTTTGCAGAGCAAAGCCAAGGTTGTGTCTGTTAATTTAGAGTTGCACAAGAATTTCCTTTGTGATCCTGCTCTTGCAGATTCAGAACATACCAAATATTTTGTGCTCGTTGTCCTATCACTCCTCACTGAAGCTGAAATGTGCCCTGATCAGGTGAACCCAAATCCTCCTTTTGTGATGGAGCACACATTTCATCAAAAAATGAGCACGGGGAGGGATTTTGTTTTTCCATTAAAATATAGAAATCAGCCTAAAGGACTGGAGTGGAGAGAAGTTTTGCTGTTGATTTTGGTAGGATCAAAATTATATCTTGTGATTTTTTGTTTGATCATTCCCCAGTTAGGATTGCTTTCCTTAATAAACTCTAAATTCTTAAATTTGGAACTAATTGTTTCCAAAATTCACAGATAATCTAGAACACTCATCTGGCTAGCAAAAGATAAAACATGACTCACATTCATGGTCTGGAATCACATTAATCATAAAGGTATGTGTAGATCTGCAGATAATAAAAAAAATTCATATTGTGTGAGTGGTGATGGGTGCAGGTCCCTTTTAATGACAAACCCAAATAATTTTTAAGGTCATCTTTTATCATTAATGTACATGTTAATATCAGATAATGTGAAGTCTTTGTTTAAATAAATACATACAATAAAACCCCTAAGTTGTGATTGGGAGATGTAAGACCATGGCATCAGAAAAAGCATCTGAAAATGCTTTAATAGTAGATTAATAGTTGACCAGGAGGATCCAGACTCACCCTTTAGCCAAGGGAGAAATGTAATCTGTGGTTGTATAATATAACAAAGCCAATGTCCAGGAGAACAGGGTGGGGGGAAGGAGAAAGAGCCTTATCTGGGTAAAATAGAAATAAATCCAAGATGTATGTTCTTAGCAGCCTGTGCAGTCATCTGTTAAGGGAGCTCGAGATCCTGTGGATTCCTCTCCCTGAATGCCTGGGTATTTTTAAGGCTTTTTTTCCCCTGTAACTCTAATAGCTAAAGTAGAAACACTGGCTTGGTGCAGAGATTATTATCTGAGTTTTTGTCCAAAATTATGTGGAAGACAATATTAGGGTAGTTGGCTCTTTTCCTAGAAGCTCACAGGGTTTGATTTCTTGTCTTTTGCAATGAAAACTGTAAATATGGAAAACTTGGCTGAGGAAACCCAGGAGTGGTGCGGGTGGAAAGCCCCAAACTAAAATTAAAGCAGCAACTTCTAGAAATGGTGACTAACAGGAGGGGGGTAGTAAGTGTGCAGGTGTCTCCTAGCAAATAATATAGAGTTACTTATTGTAAATTGGTGCTGAAAATTACAGGATGGCTGGGCTAGGGGTCAGGGAGATGCTGGACAGAGGTTGGACTTGATGGTCCTCGAGGTCTTTTCCAACCTAAATAATTCTATAGTTCTACTTAAAAGGACTAATTTGATTGGTGTCTGGTAGGAGGAACCTCCCTGACATCCGTGTACTTGAGGATTCTCCTGAGATCTCATTCAGACTCTGGAGTTGATGGCTGCTTCTACCCAACGTGGTGCTGTTTTATTGGGGCTTGCAGCACTAAAATGGTCAAACTACAGCCCGGGACACAGAGCAGTGTAATGGAGAGAGCCAGGGAAGCAGTTTTGCTCATTATTGGAAAATTTTCCTGAGTTGGTGAATTTTCTGATGTCCCTTCTCCTCTTCCACCAAGACGTCTCTCATTCTGCTAAGAGATCTGTCTGAAGATCTTATCTCGGTTTATATAAGAAGCTTTGGGGAGGTGAAGCAGGAACATGCTGGCAGTTACCTGCTTTTCTGGTCTGTCAGAAAACAATTATTCCTTTTAGGGTTAAGCTGCTCCCTACCTGGGAAAAGTACTCAAAATTTCATGAATAGTGAACTGAAAGCAAAAATTGCACAGGTTATTTTGTCGCTGTAATTTCTGTGGATCGAGGTGTTTAAAAATCATTTTATATGGTTTGGTTTTTTTTGTTTTTTTTAAAAGCATTGTGTAGGTGAGGGTTTGATGTGTGAGCTCCAGGCGGTCTGGTGGAGCCCCGTACCTTTTAGCTTTGTCATCTGAAAGACACTTGTCCCTGGTCTATGGAGCTGAGACAGGGCTGGCTCCCTTTTAATCCTGTGTTTCCATTTACATGTAATTATCCCAAGCTGGTGCTGAATCCTGCAGCCTCAATGTTGCTGATTTGGGTTGTCATTTCCCACTTTCATAAGTCATTAATAGAGAATGATAAAGCTCCTCTCAGATGTTCTTCCTCCCTCTTCCCCTGAACATCCCAGGACACAGACCTCTCTTCAGCAACATCATCTGAGAAGTTGATCACTTGGATGTTAAAGGACTAAAAAAGTTTGGTGACATCTCTCCTTTGTTGATGTTTGGAAAGACAGAAAGAAATCAGTCAGTTAAAATTCTGTCTTTATTAGCTTACTACTATAACCCTCATATTAAAGAACTTTTTCCTAATGTTTAACCTAAATCTACCCTTTTCTAGCTTAAAATCATCACCCCTTGTCCTGTCACTACAAACCCTTGAGAACAGATCTTCCTCTGCCTTCCTATAGGCCCCTTTCAGTGCCTATTTAGGATCATGGACATCTAGATGAAGCTTGGGTGTTGATTATATCATTGATTAAATAGTTTATCTTATTAATTCCATATTACTGATTAGTATATTAGAAATTAAGTAGGAATCGGAGCCTTATTGACAAATTCACGTGAGCAACCTTCAGCCTTGATGAATCTTGAGTCACTCAAACCACCAAGCAGGGCTGGTTCTAAAGTCGATTCAGTGTAGGAGCTGCAGGTTCCACATTCCTGTGATTTAGGACATGAAACGCTCCCAGCCTTTGAAAGATGAAACTTAAGCTTTAGGACCCAGAAATCCAACTTTATAACAAAGATGAGCTTTGAAAGATACTAGGCGGTGTTTGGAGGAGAGCAGAAAGTAACTCCTGAGTCTGAGGCTGGTAGAATGGTGAGGAATAATTAATTATTCAGGTGTCATCCATTACTAAAAGTATTCTTTCAACAAGAGCCGAGAATTGTCTTCCAGTGGAAATTGTACAATTACCTATGGAGTAAATGGTCTGGTATACATTCATATGTCAAAATGTGCTCCAAGATGTATGTCAGCACTTTTGTGCAGAAGAGGGAAATAAATCAGAGGCATGCCTGAACTGTTCTCCCTGTGCTGGCACTTCTGAAGCCCCATTTCATCTGCTGCACTTACTGCGAAGCCCATGAAAAACTGCTGGTGCTTTCTTCCCCTTTTGTTAGGGCTTTCTTCTCCTTTTCCCTACTTTTGGTATTTAACTTCTCAAATGAAGTAATCAAATGTAAAATTTTCCTTTTGAAAATCTTCTGTCCTTTTTTCAGAATGGGTTTTTGTAACGTTTCGGTGTGAAATGAGCGTCGTTCGTTCTCACCTGAGAGCAAGGTGTTGAAATACTCAGTGAGTAATAACTGCTCAGAGTTTTAAAATACAACTTCTATTAATTGCATTTTCATGTGAGTGCTTTTAGCTCTGTTCCAGCCCATAACACTGTAAGTTGCTGGGCATCAAGTGGGTTTTTTGTGTGTATAATCTTACTAGACAGAGGATCTTGGCTGGGGATGAGATACTAAACAGACATCAGTATTTCTATACTTTTTAAAATGAGAGCATGAGAAGCTATTGGGTTATGGCAAGACTTTAGTGTGACGAAAGCCCAGTTGTATCTGTAACATTTTCACAGTATTTAGCTTCTGCATTGCTTAAAAATGTGAAATGGAGATGTTCAGGTTGGACCTGTAGGCTTCAAAAGCACGTGGTGGAGAACTTGTGGGGCTGTAATGCCAGGGCCTGAGTATTAAAGTCTATGAAACGTCCATGTACAAGTAACCTGGAGCACAGCTTCATTTCTATGTGCTGCAGTTGCTCTTTGGCATCATCTGGCAGCATCCAGAAGAATTCTAGAAAGCCCGAGTCCCTTGGGTGGTTTGCTTTCTGCCTTGTGGAGTTGTTGGGTTTGGTTTGCTGGTTTTATTCTTGTTTTGGATCAAATGACTTATACGATTGAGCTCCTGTTGCTCAAAGAAATAATATTATTTCCTTTTTCTTACCTCCCCTTTGCCTCCCCCAGATAGATTTAAATAACAGCAAGGCTCCTATTTAAAATGATAACATCCAGGAAATTAAAAGTTAAGCCCTTCACTGTCCATGGCTTGGTGTCTCCACATCCCCCTTCTCAAACGTGGTGTAAATGAAGGATGAAGCCTCAGCCTGAACTTTCAATTTCCTGCTGTTGTCGGTTTCTGTCACAAAGCTGCCATTCTACAGTTTTCATTTCTGGAGAGGATTCATACACAATATATTATAGAAAACTAGAGAATAGCCAGAGGCAGAAATTAAATATTCTGCAAAGGTTCATATTAGCCTAAATTACCTCAGTGTTTTGTTGAGTAAGTGGCGAAATTTAGGTTCAAAAGTATTATTAGTAAAATGCTCATTATTTGCAAAGGAATTACTTAAAATTATGTCTTGTGATTTCTTCTGTTTGATAACTTGAGATTCCGAGGGTGGGAAGCACGTTAGAGATGTGCTGAAGGGAAGTCCTAAAACCAGAGACTGGAGCAGCAGAGAAAATCAGCAGGTTAGAGGCACAAGAGTACAGGTCAGATTTAAGACTAATCTGCTTCTGCAAAAATAGAATTAAAATATTTTATGGAAGCTTACAAAGCACTTAAATTTCCCTTTCTGCCTAGCTGGAGGTTGTTGGCCAAGGAAGCCTTGGCAGGACTAATTGACACTTCAGCTGCTCACCTCCTTGCCTATTAGAGTCTACAGAATCTCTCCTCTATTATTGTTCCACAGATTCTCCCAATCTGGAGGAGAAGAAGTGACAGCTTTTTTTATAGTTTTAAATTCATCTTATTACGTGCATCTTTCAGGAAGAAGTGATAGATGAGCTATCTTTTTTTTTTTTTATATCAATTCATATTTTTTTCTGGTTTTTACCTTTACTGAGTTAGTATCTTACCAGTCTGTTCAGTGGTCAGGCTCGTGGCAGGTGCATCTTTCTTTATTGCTTTGAAAAATGGGGTGCCTTTATTCTTATTAAACTCAAAATATCTTAAATGAATTTCAGATTTATATGGGGAAGTCTCACTATTTGCAGAATGAATCATAAATGCCAGTAATGCAATTTTAAAGAGACGTTTTCTCATATGAGAAGAAAAATCCTTGAAATCTGGGTATCCGGCTTACCTGCTCTGCCCAGGGGTGCTGGGAATATCTTCTGCATCCTCTTTGGTTTCTCATGACACTGATTTTTCTGTCCTTCATTCAGTGGGAGATGCAGGTGTCCTGGTTTAGAAGATTTCATAGAATTATTTAGGTTGGAAAAGACCTCCAGGATCATCACGTCCAACCTTTGTCCAGCATCTCCCTGACCCCCAGACCATGTCTCCAAGAACTTCTTCCTAATGTCCAACCTAAACCTCCCCTGGTGCAGTTTGGTCCCATGGTGCTGAGGTTTAGGTATTTACCAGCATAGTCTTTTGCAGTCTTTTCTTAACATAATGTTCTGTGTATGGATCCACCAATGCAAGTGAGGCTTTGTGAGGAATTCTCTCTCCCATGAATGTACACTCTGAGTTAGGTCTCAGAGCATGTGTGCTTGAGCAGCAGAGACATGAGAATGGGAGTGGAGAGCATGAAGGGGCAACACGAGGTGTTAGGAGACCACGAGTTGGTAGGAGAACCTGAGCCGTGTTCATAGAGCTGAGGTGGGATCAGGTTCTCCCCAGCAGCAGTGACCTGTCTGGGCACACCCAGGAGTGGTATCAGACTGTAGTATTTGCAGGTAACACGTTCTTTATCATGATCTATCTTAATTTTATATAACAGGATGGAGATGCTATAGTTTTGGTTTTCATCCCAATTCATACCCCTTCTTCTGGGTCCCCTTTCCCCCTCTGTTCAGTATCAGAGCTCGTGGCAGCTGCATTTTTCCTCTTTTATGTTTTCTTTTTTTTCCTTTTCCCTCCTTATTTTCTTACTGCCCTGGAAAAAAAATGCAGGCCTTTATCGTATTAAGCCTGCACAGTGCAATTTCAATTTATAGCTGGAAGTAGCCCTATCTGTTTGAAGGAGGAGAGGGGATTTTTTTCTCTGTGTTTTTTTTTTTCTTTCTCTGAATCTTACCTACATGAGTCATGTACAAGTATTGTTTAAAATTTATAGAAAGCACATTATAATTGATAATGGTGCTTTAGCAGCATCCAGCACCATCCTGTGTGCTGCAAAGTGAGCCATTGTAGGAGTTGAGCTAAAAATATTGCATTAACACTTAGAGAAAATGAAATTTTTATACTTGATTTGCTCATGGTCATACGGTTGCAACTAAACACAATTTGAGCTGTCACTTCACTGCCGAGAAAAATATGCAATTTTGGAATATTTGAAATGAGCTTGATATTAGATTCTATAACTCAGAATGACACAGGAAATAGCGTTTGCAACATGATTGGTTCATTACTATTTGGTAATTGCAGTCCATCATTTTAAAGGGGGAACTAAAGCACAAACAAATGATCTCAGCATTCAGCAGCCTCCCAACTGGAGGTGTCATTTTGGGGATGGTTTTAGAAGATACAAGTTGTGTATGTTTGGAAGCTTATGTTTTCCCCTCCCCTTTATCATTTCAGGAGAGCGATTTTCATCATAAACTAACATGTCAGCCAAAGCATCTACATTAAAAAAAAAAAAAAATATTATTTCACAATTTTCCACATGCACATTTGATGTAAACCCTGGAGGTGTATTCCCCGAGTACCTATTACCTCCATTTTAGGGAAATTACATTAAATTATTAGTGACAAATTTACTTGTCTGCCAATGTGTTTTTCTTGAATTTTACTACAACATCAATACTTGGCTGTTTTATATGGGCCCTCATTTACCTGTCTTTGAAGGCAGTCACCCCTCTGGGAGCTTTGCCTGTCACTAACATGCACTAGGAAGAGTCTTTAAGTTTAACATTCACTGTTTTGAATTAGGGAAAAAATATGTTGCACTTTAAAAATATAATATGCTTTTCCGACAAGTCATTTTAGTGTCTGCTGCATCTCTTTTTAGAGAGCAAACCCAGTGATAAGCTCAAAGGAGATACTGGTTTGTCAGCATAAAGGTGTTCACCAGGAGCTGGCACCCAAGAAGAGGGACTTTAAAAAATCCCTTGTCTTGTGCTGCTTGGTTTGGGGGAACGATCAGATTTTACTCGTGTTTGTGTCTGTTCAAGAATCCTTTCCAGTCTGATGCCAAAATAAAAGCAGATGGAAAAAAATGTCAGGCTGAGAGCTCAAGTCAGCTCCAGGACTTTAAATCTCTATTCTAATTATATAAGAAAATACAACTACAAGACATATGGAAAATAACGTGGGCCACTTAGAGCAGGCACAGCAAGTCTGGGAGGGAGGTTTGCTTGCCTGCCCTTTTTTAATCTTTAAAGTCTTTGTCTTCAAATGCAATTAGTGTTAATTCCAAATAAATTAGTGTTTTGGGATTCACTGTTTAAGTCCATCAGAAAAATATTCTGCTTTTCGAACGTGGAGCTTTTGCAGTCAGTTCCTCCTGTTGAGCAGGAGTCAGGGGTTCATTTTAAGGAAGGGTCTCACGGTGCTTTAATCAGAGTCATTTAGGTTGCAAAAGACCTCCAGGATCATCAAGTCCAACCTTCAGTCTTGTGGCATGATTGATGCACTAGCAGCAGGGTCCCACCTGGTGCTGTCATCTGCTCAGATCTTGACGAGAAGCAAATTCTGCTGGTCAGAGATTTCTGGGGAACACTTGGGTGCTTCAGCAAATAATGTTGGCTATAGAATAGCACAGAATTTGGTTCCCCAACGTATTGATCACCAGTATTGGAGGTGTCTATGTTTTACTGGGCACAAGGGGATGTCACCACTCCACAATTCTACCTCCAAGTTCCAGAAGAGCTAATTAACGAATGCCTGGAAAGGCACGTGAGGATTCACCTGGCCAGAGCTGCAGGAGCACAGTCATTACCAGGTTATTGTTCTGGGAGAGATTCCTCGCTAGTAAACTGGTACAAACAGCTCCAGTGAAGCCAGTGCAGCAATAGTGCTGGAGAGCAGCAAATAATCTGCCCCGTGGCTTTATTTATTTGTGTATCGTTCACTGCCTTGTGGACCAGGTTCTGTTATAGCCCTTTGGGTGTTAGACATTGTAAACATGAAAGGATCGTGCTGATAGTAATAAATTCTGTGTCAGGCTCCCAGAAGTTGTGATTTCTAGTGCTGGAGCATCCAATTTCTGGGAGTTAGTGGGTCCAGAAAACTTGAGGAGGTGAAAATTGATTCTGAAGGTCGCTAACATAGAGTAGGTTAGAATGGTTTAATCAAATTCCTCTCAATTTAGCAAAGCAGCTGATTAAAATCAGCTTTTAAATGGGACTTTAGTTACTTCAAGATAACTTGTGCTCTGAAAAGAGGAAGGGAGGATCTCTGAATAGCAAGATTGTGGAAGGAAGATGATGGTTGAAGCATAATTAGAACCAGAATTTCAAGTCTATATTTAAATAGATTATTCCACTGGTATTTTGCTGCTGGGTTTGATTGTATTGATAGCCCCAAGGCCAAGGTGACTGGACCCTTGCTGTACTTTCTATTGAGTCTTTGCAGGGCTGTATATTCTAGGAGTACATGAGCTCAAAGTGTTATCTCAGAGTCTCTGCTTTGCCCATTTGACTCTGGGACCACCCTGGATCCATGAGAATCCCACTGGATGAGTGTTACTTTTCCTTGCATTCCACCCAAATCTTGGACAAGCGGCAAAACAAAACATACACTTCAGATGTACCTTATAGTTCATTTCAATTTATTCCCTCACTGAATCAAAATGATTATATAAATCAATGCAATTTTAAACTGATTAACCTCAAATCCTCTTAATTAGAAAAGAGGGGCTTCAGAGTTCACCTGCAGCCTGAGAGATGCCTTTACATCCTTCTGCCTGACTTCTTATCCTAGGACTGAAAATAGAAAATGCATGTTATTGCCATTAAATATAATTTGGTGAGGAAATGATATTCTTCAAGGCCTTTCCTCCTCCTTTCTCAGAAGTTGCTGTTCCAAAATGCTTGCTGTGTATTCTGGCCTGAAGGGAAAGTGGGGAAGCCAAGGGAACGTTGCTGCTGCCCATATATTGTTTCGCAATATACATTGAGTTTTAAAAGAGTTCTCATTTTTTGAGAGTCAGGTAGAAGTTTTGCAAGGATCACTTAAAAATGCTCCTGGTAAGATTTGTGCTGAGTTCCTCCCTCCTCAGTGAGACTGGCTTGGAAAACGGCTCCTCCTTTCTCTTCTTTCCATAAAATCCCCTTTCTCTGGGCACATGCAGAATACCAGATTACTGTGTGTTTTGTGTAAGGAACGTGTTGGTTATTAACAGGGTGAGCAGAGGGATGAGCTGTGTGCTGCATCTGGCAAAACATTGGGACAGTGCTTGTGGGTAATTCCACGCCTAAATGCTACCGATGCCAATGAACTGGGATCAGATCTACCTCTGGCCTAACAGTGGCTCACAGAAGTGAAATACTTGAAATAGAAGCAGGAGAGGTTTGAGGGGAAAGGCTCTGGAGCAGTCACCTTGGGTGACTTCTGTGGGTCTTGCTGGGAATTGTTCCTTTTCTCACTCAGACCTGCAACCGTCTCACCGTCCATGGCTTAATAAAGATTTTGTGAAGAAGATATGACCTCATTCAGTTTGCTAAATATTTTAAAGAAACATATTTAAGTGATTGTACAGTCAATTATTTCTCTCATTCTTTTTTAGCATATAATTGCAAATGCAGGCTGTAGCTTTATTACAGTGTTTTCCTGCGTGTACCCTCCATTTCTAATGTATGAGAGACATGGGTGGTAGTTGTTTCTCCTAAGCTATTTCCACTAAGCAAATACAAATTGCTTAGTGGAGTATATGAAGTATTGCTGAACAGTCCTGTTAATATGTTAAGGATTATTTTTATCTCAGGTTGGAGAACAAACAGCATAATTAGGTCTGTTTGTTCTAAACCTGAGCGCTTGCTCACTCTAAACTTTATTTCTGTCTCTCTCTTGTTCTTTTTATTATTATGGATTGAAATACAAAATATTGCAGATTGCTTAGTGCCATTTTCCATCCTGTGTGATCATCACAGGTATTCACTCTGTATGTAAACACACGTGTTTGTGTGTATCTGACATATATACACATAAGTCATATGTTGTGGTTAATGAGAGATTGATAGAAACGTTTTCTCAAGCCTATGTGTTTGTGCATAAAAAAATGTGCAAGTATGAAGGGAAAAACGAGGCATTGCCAGCCCGTGTCTGCCCGATGGTGCACACTGCACCTGCCTTTTCTGTATAGATCATCCTGTTGTTTGTCGTGAACACCGGTTTCAGTGGTACAGTTGTAGCTGTAAGTGCCTGTTTCCTTGGCAGTCCATCTTATAAATTACAGTTAATATCGTGACCCTTTTGCACGGTGTAGGGAACACATCCAGGATGGAAAAGGATTCATCTGTTCTGAGAAGAGAGAAAACTTTGTGCCTTCCTCCCCGTGCTCCTCATCTCGTGTTTGAGCTCAAGATGGAGGGTTTATGATTAATACAGTTGATGCAGAAAATGGCCGGTTGCTTGGTTTCTTTTCAATGTATCATGCTCGGTGCACACGGGCTCTGAGCATCACTTAGAGGGACGTGACAGCAGCCTTGACCTTTCTCTCCAAATCATATGGCAGGGGTGGGGGCAGAATTAGCATGATACAACAGCAGTTCAACTTGTTTTAACTGATAACTTTCATATTTAGAGACGCTAATGTGTTCTGGAAGTACAAAATCACTCTCTAGCAAATGCGCCCACATGTTATTTTAAATGAGATTTAAAAATTTGGCCTCTGTATGCATAATAAGATGCCTTTAAGTTATTTTACTGGCTTGGCTAATGCTCCTAAAAGGTCAATACAAATATTTAGCTTGTGCTCTTTTACAGATTGGACCCGTTTTTAGTATAGAGTCATCTCACCGAATATTTTAAGGACTATTTAGATGGCCTGCGAGAGGGCACGAACAATAGGTCCTATATGCAGGAAGGTGTTAGTTATAAAAGGGCTTAAATTGGCTTTAGTGTAACTGGAAACCAAATAAGTGGTTCTGGAAAGTACACGAGGAGCTTTAGCAGGTTTTTTTCCGTAGTCACCAATTAGTGCCATTAGAAAGTCTAATATGCCCAGCGTGGACCAGCAGCAGCTGTGATTGATACAAAGCTCAGCCAATCGCACCGGGCCCGTGTCAGCCCTCATTAGCCTCTGATCAATTACCAGGATTTTAGACCAATTTGAAGGAAAAGTAAAAACACATTGTTACCACAAATTTCATCAAGTGAATATGCTGTATAAGGAAATAGATCAGCTCTGACCTCCCTGACATTTTCAAAATGTTTAAAAGCTGAAGTTAATGCTTTGTGATGTCCTTTCATCTTGAGTTGACAACAGGGAGACCTGGAGTGGTGACAGCCCTTGTCAAGTGGCTCTGTCTTATCAAAAACAATACCCTCCAGATCCTTCCAGCCAAATATTGTAATCTAAGATAATTGCATTTAAAATTTCTTGTTGCTTTTACACCTTTCCTTGAACCCTTTTTTTTTTTGTATTAAGTAACAAACCTCGATGCTTTTTTCACTTTAAAAGGTGTAAGGGTTACTAAAAATGAGTTTGTGGATGTGATAAATGGAACTTGGGAGGGAGAACTGGGGATGGGTGCCCAGGGATGTCTGCCCAATGCTGGATCTCCTGGCACTTAGTTGTCTCCCGGTTCCTGTGCCTCACTTGTAGGTACAGTCATTTGGATTTTATCATTGTTCAAACTAAGAGGGAAGATTTAGAGTTGGAAGGAAATTCTTCACTCTGAGGGTGGTGAGACCCTGGCCCAGGTTGCCCAGGGGGTTATGGATGCTGAGCCCACTGCAGCAGCTTCTCTTGGTCCCAGCCCCAGCCACCCTCGTGGTCCTTCTGGCAGAGCCTTGCTCCAGGACCCAGCACCCACAGCCCTGCTTCAGGAGTTCACACCCCTCCAGGCTGTGGGGTCAGTTAACCTTCTCTAAACCACAAAGTAGAATAAAGTAAAAAGACCTGAACAGAATTTTATTTCCCTCTCCTGGTAGATTTCTTCCAGTAATTTTCTCATTGTATCTTTCAAATAGAAATTTGAACTAGATCAAAGAGTGAAGCAGTAGCAGAAGAAGTCTATATTATGAGGTGGTGTTTTGGAGCACATCTACCCTGGGACAGATCTGAAATGTCTCAGACTTTGGTATCTGAGCTGTTAATTACCAGCTAGTTTATTCAGGCCAATGTGTTCTCTTAGCTGATACTCTGCTTAGATTAATTCTTTGCTCATCCTTTTGGTGATCACTCCAGTCTCTTTAGGCGTGTGTTTCCATGTCATGTCAGTAACCTCTCCCATGGATTTTTGCTGTGTCAGTAAACATTTCTGAAAATAAGATTTTCAACTGTGAATTATTTATACTGTATGATAAGCAAGTAGAACGTTGAAATTCAATACTAGTTCTGAAGATTTTCTTTTTGCTTGATTTCTCTGTCTTCTACTCTACCCAGGCTTTTGTTAGAAGGAGTACTTTATTCTCTTCTGACACACTACTAAAGGTATTATGCAAACGTAAGATGTTGTTCATTATAATCTGTTGGAAATGGAGGCAGCAGAAAGCTGAATTTCATTGTATAACTTGATCTAAGAGAAGATTTTAATGGAAAACAGCAGCCAGCTGAAGGTGTCGGGGCTGATTGCAAAAGCTGATTTTATTATGATACTAATATTAGGCGACCCACATTCTCTCCACACTGACATGGTTGATGGAAGGGATTAGCAGGATTGCTGGAGCAGGTCTGGCTACGAGGGCTGCACCTAGACCCAAACATGCCCCAGTGCATTGGTTCTTGCAGAACCTCACTTGTCAAGAGTGATCACCTCAGAGGGGAAAAGAACCCACGTGTGTTATGGGAGAGTCCAGCTGCCTCTCTGCCTATGGCTGGATATCTGGAACCCACAACACTAGATGGGTGGAGAGGGAGGTTCTCCTGAGCTCTTTCTCACTTTCTTTTGGAGTGAGTCACAATTTGCACCAGAACAAAAAATGTTCTGTTACCCTTTCAAGGTCTGGCTTTGATCAGTGTGTTTTCCATTGTTACATTAAGGGGAAAAAATGGTAATAAGGAGAAAACAATTAATACTTTTGGATGTTTCAGTTGTTAGATCAATTCTGTAACTCCTAATCATAGAATCAAGGAATTATTTAGGTTGGAAAAGACCTCTAGGATCAGCAAGTCCAACCTTCATCCCAACATCTCCATGACCCCCAGACCATGTCTCCAAGCACCACATTTACTCATGTTCTGAACCCCTCCAGGGATGGGGACTCCACCACCTCTCTGAGTAGCCACATATTTTCAGACTTTAAAAATGGTAACTGGTTTTGTTGTTTGGGGTTTTTTTTCCCCTTCAAGCTGTAGAAATCCTAAATTATTTAGACTTGCTGTTTAGGGTGTAATATAAATAAGTGTAGTCTAATGTGTTTCTCATTGCATAGGGCTTTGATACTGACTATGCGAGGTGTGAACTTGGGCTAGGGAGGCATTTGCTGCTAAATGAAACCTCCAGAGCTTTCACCAGGGCTCAAAACCTCTTTGCTCTAAGCCTTGAAATGTGCTGATTTCCTGTGTCCCCCTCCCACCCTCCATTACCCCTTAATAAGCCATTGGATGGTGGAAGAGCTTCTCCTACAACGAGTACTGACCTAAGTACCTGAAAAACATATTTATTTCAGAACCGTTCTGGTAAGAGTTCTAACAAGTATGCATCAAGCAGCTTTATATTTTCACTTGGAGAACTCTTTAATAAAACTATTTCTTTAACGAAGGTTTGCTTAGCCCAGATGCACAATAAATCCAGGATTGTAGAGCAGTGGGAATACTAGTTTAGTATCAACAGATTTACTCTCCTAGGAGGCATTCCAGCTGGAAGGCTGAAAGTACCACAATTTTGTTTTTTTCCAGTGGATGAACAGAAAAATGTTACCAAGAATTAAATTTTTAGGATTTTTTGTATTTTAAGGGTGGGGAAAGGAAACATACGAGTTTTCCATAGTTGGTATTCATTTATGTAGACAAATATACACACACACACACATGCATATATATACACAAACACATATATATACATACATACATACACACAGACAGACACACAGAGTCCTTAAATAATGGGATTGTTTTCGTTTCCCATGTGAAACGCAATGCTTATTTCTACCCTTAAAATTAGATGTTATATCAAGTCCACTAAGTTGATCTTATTGAGATCCGTTTAATTAATAACTGCAATTAGAATGCTGCCAAGCTCAGCAATGTTTATTCACATTGGTTAACAAAGGAGGGCATCTCTTTTCCAGCAGGTTTCTGCTTTCATTATTGGTGTTTAAAGGAGTTTAATTTACCTGGAGCAGTGTAAACCTTTTTTTGAAAGAGGTGCCCCATTCCTCAGCAGAATCATTCTCCACATCCTCTAAATACTGTACATATTTACCAAATTTAAATACATATTTACATACGTACGATTGACCCAATTGAATGGAATGACTCCCTCGATACCTTTTAGAGTCTATTAGGTAAATAAGCATCTCGGAAGCGGGCTGGCTTTTCTTTGCACAGCAGACAGTAATGTAGATGGGATTAGAGTTTTGGGGCTCTGGATGGTAGCTGGGTTGACAGTTTACTGGAGAAAATACTTATTTTTCTCCATTTTGGAGATAGACGTGAAACAGTAGATCAAAAATTGATGAAGATACAGTAAGTACAGTCACAGTGGACCAGAGCAGAAGGTGAGGAAGGAAACACTCCCATGGGATGGTGCCAGGGACAGGGGATGTAGGCCAAGAATTAACATCAAATGGTCCAGCAATTAAGAATCGACTCCAAATGACCACTGAAATTACTGACCCTTTGCCCTCTTCAAAGCATTTCATAAGGAAGTTGTGAAAATTCTTCATAAATGTTTAAATTTAGAAATAGACTTTTATCACCTGTCATCATCTGTGATTCTGTGATCAGCATTGCAAGAAAAGATGCAGAAGACAGCAAGAAATAGGTGAAGAAGTTTGCCCAATACCAGGAAAAAGGAGGAACCCTCATTTTTTGAGGACACTGACCTCTTCTCACCTGGTAGAGACATCGTGCTCTGCCCACGCATTGTGGGATGGGTCACTGGGACAGGGGTACCATGGTTGTGCTTCACACATCACTGTGACCACTATCACCATGCATTTAATTAAAAATATTCTATTTCTCAATATTGAAACAATCCTTTGACCACAGGGACTAGAAGGGATCAAAAGCTGTTTCAATCTGGTCCTTTAGGTTTGGAATCATCAGCATCTTGTCACCAGAGGTGTCACAGACATCTGGTGTACTATGAAATCTTTAAACCTTGCGTTTAACAAGGAGTTTGTTGCAGTAGAGGAAAGGCTAATTTTTATATGAGGTTGGTTTTTTATTATTTTTTTTTTTTTTTAAGTGGGGGAGTATTTTGCTGCAGTTACTTGATTTCGTTTTCACATTGTAGTGCCAGCAGTAGTAGTATTTAGCTTGTTTCTTCTTTGCTTTGAACAAGAAATTATTTTTTTTTTTTGTAGCTGCAGCTGCAAACGTAACGTTGAGAAGTAGGAATTAATTTTGTGTATCGATTGTTTCCGTCAGAGATGACCATACAGGGGAGAAACCCAACGTTAACCTCTTCCCAGACACCCTGTGTGATAATCCAGCTGTTGTTCTGTGCGGAGCCTCTTGCTTCTGGAGATTGGGATCAGAAATCTGCAGATTCTACAGAGAAGGCAGAGGGGCTGTGAGCTGTAAATACATGTCCTGGGTGACATCCTGACAGGGACTGCTCAGCTCATTTTACTTGGGGCCAATTCATCACCTGCTGATTTACAGAGCTGCTCGAGTTTTATCTTACTGATTTGCAAATTCTAGTGACCAATTACATTTCAAACATCAGTTATTTTTATTATGTAATTTGTTTTACTGGAGCATATAGAAAAGCCAGGCCCTAGTTCAGAGAGTTTAGAGTTTAGTTTTAGATATATAGCAAGGAACATAAGGAGAAAAATGAGGTAGTCCATAGAGCAGTGACAGTTGCTTGGTCTTGGCATGTGTCTGTCTCCCTGTTCTAGTTCAGCTTCTTAATTCTGGGGAAAATCGGTTCTTGTAGACAGTGAGGGAAAAATTAATTTTCAGAAGAATTTCTGATACTAAACCTGTGATGAGTGGCAAAAGCATTAGAAGATAGAACTTCTGTTTGTGAGGTAATATTTCTGTTAATATCCAGGGCACTTGGTACATTTTTCCGTGATTTATTGTTAAAGTGTGTCTTTCTGTTGTATTTTAAAGCTTAAAAATAGCCTCATCCCCTGGCACTGCCCATGGAGCAGGGCAGGCTGGTTCACAGAATTGCTGAAGAAATGTTACTGAGGGCAAGAAAGATCTTTGGATGGGTCCAAGACTTATTCCCCAAATGTGCATATTTACAAACAGTTATGGATTAGATGCTAGATTAATATCTAAGGTGAAACTGAAACAAACGCTTTCCCAAAGAGCTATGAATTTCAATGGGAAGGTTTGCCAATATAAATCATGGTTAGTGCATTGACTGCACCAGTGCCAGGAGCCACGGGCAGATGTTCCTTCACAGCCACATCCCTGCTGCTCTGCACCTATTCAAATGCAGGACACACTTGGCTGCATGGGTAATATTTATTCAAGTGCTTTTTAAAAGACATGGAGAAATGTGCACTTTTTCGTCTTCAATTTATCACCCTGGGTCTGATAGCAAAAGGGAGTGTAAGTGAAATCCAGGGAGGAGAATGATAAAGAAAAATATAAACAATATTCCAGGCATTTTATGAGCTGTTGGGAGGGAGTCCTGTGCCAGGTAATACGTTGTGTCCAGAGGTCTCCCAGTGACCTGGACAGTTCTGGAGGTGGGTTCTGGGGTTTTTTTTCAGCAAGTTTTTGCCTTGTACGTTTTTGGAGTATCTGTGGTGGTGGTTGTGTCCTGGAGAGCTGTGATCTGGTCTGGGGTAGAAAGTAGGGTCAGTGAAACTGCCATTAGGAAAGGAAACCTGGGTGTGGGTGGGAGCAGCACTTCCAGAATCTCTCTGCTGAGGAGCAGAAAATTCTCTCTCTCAAGAAAGGTCTATTATTTTAGTGATCAGGTGTCATGGAGACCAGCACTCCAGATGTATTCCTATTTTTCTGTGACATATCTTTCCACTTCTGTCACACACACACACACAGGATGTATATTCTGTGTCTTTACACACACGAGGTCATAGAATGCACTCAGCTGCATACAGACCCCATCTACACATCTATATGATTATATATATTATGCCTCAACAAGTTATAACTGGTTTAATGACTCCATTTTAAAAGAATCAATGAGATTTTAGCTTTGCAGTGGAGCATGCAAAAAATATTTTCTCACAAGGCAGAGTTTTGAGCTGCATGGGATGAACTCTGCAGAATCACCTCGAGGTGTCGGGCTGGGCAGGGGTGTCCCTGGTACCCGCAGGCACCCCCCACCCTCTGAGCATCTCCTCCCTGCAGAGAGTATACTGGGTGCAGGGCTTATATTTTAAGGATATTTAAAGGAAAAAGCTGGATTCAAGTCTCATTTCTAGGAATACAAAGCAGGCCAGGAGGTCTTAGCTGTTTGGACTCTTCAGTAATTTTTTGCTGTCTACACTCTTATAATGTAATTTATTGTGAATGTTATGAGGAAGGACTGTAACCAAAACAACTCAACTGTCTGGAGACATGCATGTTAAAAACCCCAAAATGAGAAGGATGTTGCCTGGGTCACTGCCCATTTAACAGCCCTTGAGCGGGATGTGAGAACGCTGCTTACGGCAGAGGCTTCAGTTGCTTTTTTTCCTCTCCTTTTGTAATAATTCTTTATCCAAATACTCGCAGTGAATGAAACCTGCTGCAGTGAGAGCTGCATTATCTATTCTTGCCCACTCTCCAGGTCCTTTGGTTGTCCTAATGTCTACTGTGTGGAGGGGTAAATATTTGACCACTCTGCTAGCCATTGCTGCACAGCCTCGGAGTGACCCTGCATTAATTAGCTGGGAATTTCGGGGCTTTGAATCTGATTGAATCAAAATATTGTTTTTACAAGTTGATGAAGGCTTGATTGATGTGGGTTCTGCTGATTCTTTAAAGGATTAAATTGTATGTACAGATTACAGAGTCCTGCCTGTCACTGCTTAAATGGGAATTGTTTTTTAACAAGCCAAGAGAAAACAGTGTTTTCCTTTAAACCCAGAAAGAAAGAGAGAAGTCCCATGGCTTGCCAAGGTCTTGCTCTCTCTGTCTTTGTGGGTGGTGTGTTTCATTCGATCTGAAAATATTCTTTTCAGGCTAGATTTGTGCTTTCCTCCTCCTCCAGCCATGCTGTCCTGTGTCTTAGCCCTAGGTCTCTGGGTTCCAGGCTCAGGCGATGGAGATCACAACTTGCAGGACCATCTGCCTGCTCGCCCATAGATTCTCCTGGACAATAGCAATAACATCCATCAAGTCTCTTAGGCCTTCCTTTTTAGAAGAGGGAAGGACCTCAGGGGACTAAATAAATACACTGGAGGGGATAAAGGAAGATGTAGTGGCAATCACGTGCCAATAGTTTGGCAGAAAAAAAGCTTTTTAATTGTCCTGTTTAAGAAGGGGGAATCCAAAGAGCAGCTATTCCTTATAAAGAAGGATGCTGTGGGCAGCACGTCCCTTCCTGCACATATGGGATATATGAGGGGATATGTTTTTATAAATCCTAGGGATTTATAAAACTATAATCTAATTTCACTGTAAACCTGTTACACTGAAAAACGGCTTATTCCTATAGACTCTGTGCTATGTAATGAATCAGCCCCAATAAACAGAGGACCAGGAGAGGGAAAGTGATTTGGTGTGGGTCCTACTGAGGGATGTGTAGCAGAAGCCTCTGAGCTGCTGGTTAAAATGCATGGGATCCTTTTCAGAATTGCAGCACTTTGGACTGACCATCTCCTTGGGAGCAGGAGATGTGGCCAGTGCTGCCCTCACCTCACCTGGGCCAGGGCTGAGCCCTGCCCAAACGTGGGCAGGGGGGAGAGAGGGGGTATATGGGCTTTTAAAGCCATCGAGGAAAGAGAAGGGTAATAGGGAAGCAAGTCCCTCACCATAATTCCCTGACACTTCACCCCAAGCACAGCAAACACCAGAGCTCGTGATTCTGACACAAAAATAGGGAAGCAAACTTTCCTCAACTAATATCCTGAGCGGGGAGTTTCCAGAGATGGTCTCTTCTTCCTTGGCGGGGAATCTTCATCTGGCTTCTCTTTGGTCAAATGTGGGTGTTTTAATGTAGATGTGTGCAGGATGCTCATGCTTGTTCTGCTGGTTGTGGTGCTTTGTGAACAGCCTGGTCCTGGCAATGGCTGAGCAGCTTTTCTGTGGGTGTGTTAGCACAGGTTTGGCTTCCTAAATGACTTTAGGAGAGGTTTCGCTCTCTGCCCCGTGACATCACGTAGCAGAAAAATGCAGTCATGGATTTTAGGGTAGCTTAAGGAAACACTTTCGGTGATGTGAAATAAGCCAACTTGGAGAGCCTCTGCTCAGTAAAAACTTCCACAGGACTGAATTTCTCATAATGATGGTGAAATGAAGTTCTCGGGGTTTGTAACTTTTCCATTAAAATGACAAATATCGGTCATTTTGCTTCCAACACCCCAAAGGAATAATTAATAAAAATATCTGCATTTAGCAGAAATCTAATTTCAAGGAGAAACTGAGGAATGGATCCCACCCAAAAGTGATGTTCACACTAAACCTGATTTCTGTGTCCCTGACCCCTTGGCCAGGTCTCACTCCAGGACATTCCCCAGGGCCCCATCCAGCTTCCAGGACCTGGGTCTCAGCACCAGCTCTGTGTGTTCACAGCATTAAATCAGATGTTGTGGAGTTCTTGTGCGAGCAAAACAAAACTGTGCTGAAAAACACTGGTGTGCTTTTGATTTGTATTTTCCTGCTCTGCCTTTAATCCTGTTAGGAAGCCCGCGTGTTCTCTCGGTGTCACGCAGCTCACCAGCCAGTTGCAGGATCCTGAATGGGAAAAATATGTAGAAACATTCTTCCATTTTAGCTCTCAGATCTCCTCCTCGCCAGCAGAAAGCTGCACAGAGGGGCTGCAGCAGCTGCTGTCCTTTAACGTAAATTATTGAATTCTAAACAAGAGCAGAGCACGATTATGATGCCCCTGTCCAGACACCCCTGCCCTTTTCACAAGGAATAATTAGCAAAGGAAAGCTTTTATAGAATAGGTCTGTTATTTCCTGCATGCTTTTCAAACTCCCCAGGTGTGTGTGTGTATGTATATATATATATATTCTTAGGTAAGGGCTCTTCCAGATGCTCCTGGCTGAGCCCATTCCCTCAGCCCTTGGCTGCATCTCCCCAGGGAGCCCTGGCTCCTGTTCCTCCTGCCCTGGGCTCAGCCTCCCCCAGCCTTTGGGGGTCCTTTTTTTTCAGGATTTCACACAGCATTTGGAAAATAGTTTTGTTTTGTGCTTCAATTTGTACAGGAAAGGTAATGGTTGTATTCAACAGATTAATGTATTGCCATTTAAAATTTTCGTTAAGTAAATTGCCACGCCAAAACGAGCACCGCGTGATTTTTGGTGCAGTTTTTCTGATCTTGTGTTTATTTCAGTAGATTTTCTTAATACGTGTATGTGTTCAGATGTGTGTAACAAACAGTTTTGAAAGCTAGCAATGGACTTTAATAACAAATAAAAGAGCGGCTCCTACTCGCCTTAAAATTGCCCACAGCTAAATTCAGGGAAACATATCTGCAGCTAAACTGAAAAGTGCAGGAATGGGTTTAATCATTTAACCTCTGGATTACAAGGCAGGGCATTTAAAAATCCATAGCGTGGGGTTTGCTTATTACTTATATGAATCACATCTCTTTAGTGCAGGAGGCATTCGGGATCTCCCCTCTCTAATGGTAGTTTAGTTTTCCCTTTCTGTCAGGCTCAACCTCGGGAAAGAAAAGGGGGAAGAACATTTACAATTGTTTAAATTGTCAGTGACATTTAATTTCTGTCAACAATTTCTTAATTATTGCCTTAAAAGCGCAGCCTCAACGTGTCAGTCTAAACAGTGATACAAAAGGCTTTTGAAGAAATCACAAATTAAGCTGCTAACATTTACCGTTTTCAGATAGTGCTGATTAGATTAGAGATAATTATTTCTCATAATTTCACTCCTGGAAAAGCTGGATGTCTGCTCATATCAGGACATCGAAACGAAATCGCAGAGAAACCGTTTCCGAGCCCAACGTTTGCACTTGTGTTCAGAACAGAGAGCGTAAAGGTTCTCATTTTATGCAATATTTACCAAATTAAAATCTCTTAGAAATGGGAAGTCTTCAGTCTAATCTGGCTTTCCTGTTGCAAAACAGTCTTTATAATATTTTGCATTTTTGCTTCTCGGAATAAAAATGAAATAGCAAATGTCCGGTTTGAACATCCATTTACAGGCTGCTCTTGAGAGAATTTCCTAAAGCTTAAAACTGAACGAAGTTTAATTAATAGTAATATCTGCCAGCCTCGTTTTCTTACCAGGAATAACAGAAAAGCAAATAGTTTTAACAGAGAGAAACACGGAGCCCCAAAGAAAGGTTTAGCCAGGGCTGCTGTTTTAAAATGGAAATTTAGTTGATCTTATTTGTCATGTTTTAAATACTTCAAGTATTTTAACACCATCCCAAGGAATTCACATAATTCCATCAATCCTCAGAAATGTCAGGCTGCTGCAGCAGAGGCTTTGACTTCCGTTCCCAACTCAGGGCTATTATCAAAATTAGAAATGTCATTTTCTCCATTATTTTAATGGAAAGTTACCTTTGGAAGAATAAGTCCATTTTGACATGATATAAATGTTTTAAAATAAAAAAGCATTGAGGGAATCACAGAAACATTTTAATCTTAATTATTCATAAATAGCTACCTCAAGTCCATTTTAACAAAATGTCAGTTGACCAAGAAATGCGCTTATTTTGCATGAGAAAAAGAGAATATTTGGGCTGTAAAAGGATGCTTTATCAATGTAGATTTAACTTCAAATGAAACTTGCAAATCAGAAGCAACCCTCTATCATGAAAGTGCATTAACAGTACAGCACTTGCTGCTGAAAATTCAGCAAGATTATGAAATTTTTAACTCATCGGCTAACTAACTTAAAAAGAAATGGCAAAGGACTGGTTTTATTTGTCAAGAATTTAGCAGATTTTTAAAAAATAAATTAATCTTAAATATTTGGAGGAGCTTGATCTGAATTAAAAAAGCATTTAAAATGTTATAATGGTAAAGTTTTGAGATGTAACTAATACTCTTTTAAATATTCAAGCAGCTTTGTATTATTTTCCCCAGCCCTACCCTTGAGGAATGAAGTCCCCAATGTATGTTTTTAATATACTGTGCACTTTGCAGTTAAACATTTTCTTTATAGAAAGACATCTAGCAAAAGACACGCTATTTGATTTCTATATACATTTCCCAGCAATTGATTGTTTTGTTCTTTTTAACTATGCAGATTAAAGTAATAAAAAAAGGACTTTTTGGAGTTAGAGGAAGAATTAATTGTTCCTTTCAGCTCCTCTAGAACCTATAATTTCTGTGTCCCCGCTGGCCCGCGTGGTTGCTTGTGTGTTTGTATATACAGGTTTCATTGGCAGACCTAATTTCCGAATACATAATGCATGATTTTGAAACCAATTTGTTATTGTAATAAAATATTTTTAGGGATGCATGGTGGTACTTGAGAGGAGAATGTTAAATTATACATGTATTGTGGCCGAGTGCATTCATTTAGCTCCATGTGCAGGTGAATCTCCCCATGACCTTGGCACTCGCAGGGTAGCGCAGAATAACAATCAAATCCAGGATTGGAAATCCTACCATTTCCAAATATTAACAACTTCTTTCAAAGGAAATGCTGATTTCAGCATTTATGTTAATGGCAACATCAGTATATCTTTCAGAGAACTTAAAAAAAAAAAGAAGCAAAGCCATGATCTTAATAGGATTAAAAGCCATGCTTTTTATTTTCCAAAATGCTAATTTGTTTTCTGCATTCTGTTCTCAGAGCGGGGCTTGTTGTTCAGTGTGCTGGGATCTAGAGGACACTGAAAGCTGCCAGGAAGGCGTTGGTAATGATAGGAAAGCTACATAAAAGGGGTTTTTTTTCCGAGAGGAATTCTCTGTTCCTTGCGAGGCTGTTTCCCCAGCTCCGTTCACTGGTGGCAGGAGCTGAAGGCGGCAGCACCGAGGGGGGAGCGTTCAGCTGAACGCTGCTGCTCGGCCCTCTATTTATTCCCTTCGCATTAAGGAACAAATGTTAGTCATTAGAGGTGCATTAATTGCAATAGCCTGTGACCCATATTAGGGAGCTGAACTGATTTCGGGCGGCGAAGTTTGGCTGTGAAATCCCGAGTAGCCCGAGGCACCTGACGGCCTGTAATCTGCTTATCTGGCCCAGCGGCTCCCCCGCCACCATTCATGCTGAACAGTGGGGTGTAGCGGGGAGGCCAGAACACAGATAATAATTCACCATGTAATTTGTTTGGAGATTCCTTTGATAGGTTTCAAAACCGAAGCATCCTGCGAGAGAGCAGGGCCTTGAAAACCTTGCAGCCGATCCCATGCTTGGTGGTGGCTTGTGCGGCGGGCTCGGCAGGAAGGCCCCTTAACGAACGGACGGCCGAGGCCTTGACCACGCTCCGTGGGGACCCCTCGGTTTATTTAATGGCTTTTAAACATTGCCCCTCTTCCTTTCCCCTCCTGCAACGACTCTTGTAGCTGTAAATTTGGAGAGAGCGGCGTGTACAGTTCAGCGCAGGTTGATGAAAACCATTTGCGGCAATCAAGAGGGGCGGGTAATTTTCTGGGCAGGTTTGGTTGGGAAATGAGGTGTTCCATTTTTTGGAGCAGGGTGGTGGGCACACCTGGCTCGCAGGTGTCCGGGGGCACCACAGCTTGCTTTAATTCCCTGCCACTTACGGGATATTTCTTCAGCCCACAAACTTTGGGTTTAATGCCTTCGTGGAGGCATAAAACATAACAAAAAATTCAGGGATTTTTATATTCCGAACTTCAAAACTTTCATCCAAAAGGGAAAGGGATCAAAAGGAAAAGGTGCTGCGTTTCATGTTCTCTTGTGGTTTTAATACTTGTTAACTGACCTATAAACTGAGTTTTCCAAGTAAAGAAACGTAGGGGAATTTTATTACAGAAAAATCTACTGCGAATCATCCCCAGCTGCTTTCAGAGATAGGAGAGGCCGTTTTCACTCTCACTTTCCAGGGTGACATGTGCAATCTCAGCACCTTCCCTTTGTTTCCACGCTGACATTGTGCATCCAGAGCCATGATGACTCTATTTCTGAATATTTTTTTCTCATTTAGAGCAGCTGCTTTGGGCTTTCTTCTCCAGTCTAGGGAGGGAGAATCGCATAAAATGAGGTTGTCTTTGCTTGAATATTTTGTTTGGTGTCATCCAGTCTATATCATCTTGATGCTTATAATTAATTTGCATGTCTTTGGATCCAGTGGACTCTTTAAAACTCCCTGTAAGTTTTGTATGGGTGACCTCAGAGGCTGCTGTGATGTTAATCATAGGGTTGTACCTGGAAGTGGTAGTAGAGGTGCTGGGAAACTTCAAAATCTGTAATAATTTTTTTCACATGAATAGAGTTTGGGAAATTCCCCTTAAAAATTATGAAGGCATTGAGTGAGGAAATGCCCACAAAGAATGGGTCTGGGACCTTTTAGGCTGAATTGGAGGTTTTTTGATCAGTGTGGTGCTGTGTGTTCTGCACAATGCCCGGCACAAAGGAGCCCTGGCAGGGGCCTCTGGGTACCACTGGAATGCAAATAATAATAAATCATCATAATGGACAAGCCATGTTGCTTTTAAAATGCAGGGCCTTTTGTTGGGGAGTTAAAACGGTTTCAGGGGAGTGCTGGCCCTGTCTGCTCTGTGATGGTGGTCATGGCAGCTTGTGGAAAAGCTGTAATGTTGAGGGAACTTCAGCATTTGAGAGCCACTGTTTTGTTTTTGAGCAGAGACAGCAGAAGCAATGAGGGTAACAAAATGAGATAACTGAGGTTTACCCACTGGTATCATAGAATCATTTAGGTTGGAAAAGATCTCCAGGATCATCACCTCTTGTCCTGTCATTAGTTCCTTGGGAGAAGAGCCCAACACCAGCCTCCCCACAACCTCCCATGTCATCACACAGGCCACCAGGGGAGGGTGGGGTACAGCTGAGTGTGACATGGCACCAAAGACTGCCAGTGTGGTAGGAGCTCTGAAACCAGAAAGAAGGCAACCACCAAGCCTATGAGATTCCTCACACACTCTGGAGAGTGGAAAGGCCTCTTTATGGGCTAGGAGGTGCCCTGATGTGGGTGGAAGTGACTCAGGATTATGTTCTCAAGTGGCAGAGCTTCTGAAGTGTGGCCTTGGTGCTCTCATCGGATTCATTTCCCAGGGCTTTTTTTTCTTCAGAGCATTCCAGTTCTCATCACGCCTGCATTTTTAACAGGGATCCCACAGCAGCAAGAACTGCTCAAAAAACCCCCCAACAAAACAATGAACTCTTTATAGCACATATAATTTTTCAGGAGGAGGAAAGAATTACTAATTTTGTCAATAAGGGATTTTATTGATTATTGCAAATGGTGCTACCCTGGCTACAGTGTCAGGCAGTGGGAGGTGGGGTCAGCCCCCAGGAGAGCTCTCCAGGAGTTCTACATCCCAACAAGTTATGGTCCTCTTGTTCTGGCCACATCCAGCCCATCTGGCCACCGCAGCCTCCTCTGGTGGGCTTGGTGGTACCATTCTCCTCCCCAGTGCCCCCAAAGCTCCATTTCTGTGAGCAAATGTTTTCCATACAGTTTATCCTACCCAAATGGAAATGGATCTGTCTCTTGTGGTCACAAGTGGGTCTCTTCTTTACTTGATTTATTAAATTTAGAAAAGGCTTATCTTGGAAAACAGGCAAACAGCTTTTCCCATGGCAGTGCGTGGCATGCGCTCAGGCTCAGGCAGGCTGGAGATTCATTGGTATTATTAATAAAAAGAGTACGAGTTGCAGCTTATGTAACAACATTTCAGGGTAATTATCTTAATTAGGAATTGTTCTTTTTTAAGAAGTCTCATTTTATAGGCAGCACTGCGTGCTGCTGTGTAGCAGAAATGTTCCAAGCCATGAGTTATGTCGGTGGCTTTTAAAAATCAGCTGCTCGATTTATAGAATATCAGGGAGGTCTCTTATTTGCAGGAGGGATTTTCTGCTTATCTGTCTGTAATGGTGCAGTAGCTTTGCTACGGGGCGGATTCTGAAGTATCACTTAACATCAATCCATTTCCTTAAGATCGTTGATAACGTGGTTTGTATTTCACAACTAATAAATAGGCCAGATTTCTTAGCAAGGTTTAAAGAAAAGAAAGCCAACCAAACCCCCCTCACCCAAGTTCTTGTAGCACCTACGGTTTTTTCCCCCTAAAATCCTTATTTTGGAGTTGTGCAGTATCCTGGGCTTTGGAAAAATAGTGTTTTCTTCTTCTGCTTGAGTTTTGTGATGGGTTTTTCCAGTTTTGCCCAGTCATGTGTTTTTATGCTCGCTGTGATAAGTCCCACCAGACCCGAAGCTGTGTTTAAAGTTTATGCAGGTTGGTCCCCAGACAAGCTAGGGACCAGAAGTATTTTCAGAAGCAAACTGCTCAGACTGAGAAATTTCTGAATTCTATGAATTTCTGACAAAACCACATATATGCTAAGTCTCTACTGCTGATTTGACTAACGCTTAGTTTTGCAGGACCATGTTTTGTGGAGGTGCTCATAGGTGGTTTTCCTTAGATGTTCAAAAATAAATGTGAGGCTGGACAGAAATTTAACTTCTCAGGTTTATTAGTTCTTCAGCTCTTCCTCAGTTACGTTGGACTTTGGTCTTATACAGGGCACACAGAGTATTCTCTTTTCATTTTTCAAAAGAGGAGAATAAATACATTGGAGGTTACAGAAGAGGCATTGAGGGCTGGAGCTGTCATTCAGCCATACAGAGAGCAGAGAAAGAAACAGCGAGGGAGAAAAAGGAAGGAAAAAAATAGTGAAATATGGAAGGTTTCTTAGTCAAACACTCTGCCAAGGTACGTGAGTGAAAACTTGAGGATGGGTGGATTTTGGTGCAGGTGGAACAGAGCGGGTGTGGAGGGAAGGCTCCTGCCTGGCTCTGAGCTGGGGGGTTTGGGTGCAACCCCCCTGGCTGGATGTGAAGAAGGGAGGGGTCTGACCCCCCCAGTCTACATCCCAGGATTCTGTGGATTCGCCACGTGGAAGGTTTATTTTAATTTTCTTGTTTAGAGAAAAAAAAGCAGGGAAATGTTGTAGGAGCACCCAAGGTTCAGGGTGACTGTGGGCTGTGAGATCCCCACTGTTATCTTACAACCCTTCTGCAGAAAAAAGACAAGTAAAAAGGTTTCTGACAGACAAACTCAAACCCAAATGGTTATTTTCCTGGAGATGAAAAGTAAAATGTAACAAGCACATTTAATTTCTCTTCTTATAGCCGGCTTTTAATAACAAGGCACCCTGCAATGGGAACAGATAATGTTTGTCTTATAAAATGTAACAGCCAGTTCCCGTTTTAAACACAGATCTGCTGGACTTTGTTGTGGGCTGAGAACTGACAAGTTTGCAGATGCTGCAGCTTGTTACCTAATCAGAGCCAGATGCTGCTCCCCGGCGACGTTCTCACTGTCACCACATCCCTTCTGTGGCGCGGGGACAGCCGGGGCTCACCACACGCCTTGCTGAGCCTGGTAGCCTGGCCACAGTTTTGGTTATCTTGATCCTCTGTTTGTTTTTAATTTCAGGGGGTTTGCCCTGGCCGGGGGTGCAGGGGAGGGAAGGGGAGAGTTGATCTGGAAGGAGCTGATGTCCACCGGACATCTGTTTGAATTCAGCAGGCAGGCACAGAAAGGAGCCTGTGTGCCTTTAGTTTGTTCTCGGGAAATGGCCTGCAGCAAAACGAGAGTATTTGATTTGGGAATTCATTAGATAATTCTGTACATTATACTTCAAATAATACATAGGCCTGAGAGAATGTTTTAAGTAAAATTAAACATTTCAGTGCGGCTGCAGCTGTTGTCGGGCTGCTCGGGCGCGGAGAGGGCTCGTGCCCCCTCTGAGCTGCAAATGAAGTTGGATATTCTGCTTGTCTTTTTAAAAAAGGTAGCAAAGGAATTTGGATTGTAGGAAGTTGAGGGCTATTTGCTTGAGATGGTGATTTGATTCAGCACCTTTTGCAGCAGGCTTTCCTTTCTCCCAGTGAAAGGCTCGGTGCTCTCTGCTGCTATTAACACTGGAGCTCTGTGATTTAATTGACTTGTTCCCTCCTGCTCCGGGAAGGGGAACTTTGCAGCTCTTGTCGTCCAGCTCTGTGTGTTGTGGTGTGGTGTGCGTATCTTGGGCCTAAACACTGCAGAACAGGGAAAGGGGTTTGTCTCCCCATGCCAGATGATGCCAAGAGCACCATGTAGTGTGCACGGCCACGGGGATGTTTGTTTTCAGAGCCACTTTCTCTTATGAAATGATCCTTATGCTGGAGCACGGCTACGTGGAACGCTCAGGAGCTGGAGTCTCTCCTGTTTACAGAGGGATCTGCTTTCTTTCCTTCTCTCTTGAAGAAACCTGTTATGCAGTGGGTAATAAAACTAAAAATAAAGATCAGAGCCAGTGGAAATGCTGTAATGTTTCTCGGCAGAAGCATTAGAAACTGCCCATAAACCATGAGGCATTCAAAAATTTGCACCCTATTACTGTGCCCTCCAGCCCCTCTGGAATCTCTTTTTCAGTTGTTTTTTTAGTTCCCAGCACCTCTGCACTTGCAGGTTGTGGTTCTGAGCCCCAATTCCCTGACACCCTGCTTGTCCTCCACTCCTGAAGCCTTGGTCTCATCTGTAACACTGGTGAACTCTGACATATCTTACAACGAGCCATGTTTATAACTTGAAGCTGTCCTTTCGCAGAGCGTGCACCTTCTGCTGTTTGCGTTTTCAGTTGGTTGATATTTTGGGGGGTTTGTTTGGGTTTGGGGTTTGGGTTTTCGTTGGTTTTATTTGTTTGGGTTTGTTTTACAATTGTTTTGTGCTACTGTCTTTCTTAGAGAGCTGTTTCATTTCCAGGATTTATTTCCCCTCTGACATCTCAAAGAGCTTGATGTTTTTCTTCTATGTTTCTGTATTTTTCTGGCTACTGGATTTACCAAAATCTCTGAGCCCAGGTCCATTGTGAATCAGCCGCTGCCTTTTCCACCCGCCCCTGCCGTTCAGCCAGCGACAGCTTTTTGCAGAGAGGCTCCACTATTAAACAAACCCCATCTCTGGAGACGGCTGCCAGGAGGAGTGAGGAAGGTTTGCAAACTCATCCTCCCCAAACAAACCCCCTCTCCCTCCCGAAGAGTTAAATGAAGTCACCTCCTGAAGCTCTGCCCTCCCCTCCCAGCACCCTCAGCCCCCCAGCTCCCCAAGGGCCGAGGTTTGCTCTGGAGAACAATAAACCATCTCCTCTTCTTTTGGTGCCTGTCCAGTGTGGAGAGAGAAAGATGAGGTCAAAGTGGCAGGCTGTACAGCTTTCTTTTGAGCCAAACAGATGGTGAAGGTTAAGTGACAGCTCTGTGACTGCCTCTTTTGAAGTAATTGGAGATAATTTGTATTTTGAATCAGAACTTGACCACTGTCAGAAGGGAAGAAGGTTAATATGTAAACGATTTTACATTAGCCCCTGTTTCTTGGGATTTTTGCTCCCTCCCACCCCCCCCTTGGATTCTTGTTTCTATAATCCTTGCTCCAGGCTATTGGTAAGATTGTCTTTGAGCTCGGTGTGACTCGTCCTAGGCTGCAGTTGTTATGAAAGCCAACAACAGCTTATTAAGGCCAGGGATAATCTCTGCTACTGATGCATTGTTGCTTTCCTGCAGTCCAGCTAAGGCTGTGCATTGAAAACAAGCTCTGGAAACATGGTCACTAACTGGACAGAGAAATACACAAAATATATTCCTCTTTCTGAAGTTGAACCCCATTTTGCAGATTATTTGGTCTGGTTAAGAACACCCCCCTCAGCTTCTCTCATCAACAACACTAATTTGATTTTTGGCTTCCTCCTATCCTGTGCGGTTTCTCTTTGGCCTTGAGCTTCTGTTTATTTGCTTAACGTATAGAACATACTGTATGTGCTGTATTTGCTGGTGCTTTCCTGGTGGTAGGCGTACCGTAATTCTGAAATATTTCTGAGCAGTAAAGAGGAGCTGGCAAGTTGCTTCTCAGCGATTCCTGTTGATATAGCAGCATAAACCACCCAGCAGCTCCGCTCTGGTCCTACATCTTGCCGTAAGTACCATGTGCAAGAGCAAGTGGTGATCAGCTGGGATTGCTTTAGCCAGTCCTTTTTTTTTTTTTTTTTTAAAAATATGGAAACTGAAAAGACCTTGTAGGGAAAGAACCTGTAAAGTTTTCTTCATCTGAACCAGCCTGGGTAAGGAAAACAGGCAACTTATTAAATGCCACAGCTTGGAGTTCTGTATTTCTCAGGCGATTAATTTTAATTTTCGGTGTAGCAGTTGGCAGGCAGAGAAGCACCTGAATGTGCTTTCTGGGAGGAAACTTAGACCTTTTCGTGGACTAGTTATTTTTTTCTGGCCCCCAAAGGATTTTTGCATGCAGCAGTGGGAGATGCTCTGGAGAGGCGACCAGCGCAGAGTCAGTGGGATTTGTGTACATTTAAGTGCTGTTTCCACAGGAGCACAGAAGGCAATATTGTATTTTATTCATATACATCATGTTTATTATAAAACACATTTTTTCACTAACTTGAAGAAGAAAAAGGAGATATTGGTTTGTTATTTCTGCCTTTTTCTTAACCAGGCAAAGTAAAGAAATGGTTGCAAAACCTTTAGAAGCATTCAAGTACCTCAGTGACTTTCATCAGATGTTCTCTGTACAAGAAAAAGAAAAAAAAAATCGTTCTATCTTTTTATTTTTACTTTGCTTTAATCTTATTTGATGATGTCTCAACAGGCTGGGACATGCTTTCTTGGATGGCAATTTCACTGCACCATATGTGTCTCTCACAAGATAGCAGAGTGAAATGAGTCTTGGCAGGAAGAGAACTAAACACATCGACAAAGAAAAGAAAAAATTTATTTACTTAACTCCCTGTTGCCTGCATACATTTTTCCCTGGGACTGCATCTGGCACAGTGATTTAAAGTTGGTTTCCTATAAATGTATGGCTGATGCACAGCCTCACATTGAATCACTGTTTTTAGCCATCCACGTTCTTTGTTTGTTTTTCTTGTAATTCTGATTTAAATGTTTCTGTACCTGGATGATGACCAAGCTATGAAAAAAAGAAAATCTGGTTTTACCTGAGAATCATTGTTGCTTGTGGTCTCAGGGGGAGAGCTGGTCCTTATTCAGCTGCAAAAAGGACCCTGTCATTCTTAGGGAAAGAAAAAAAAAAAAAATTTAACAACATGAAACTCTTGACCTAGCAGAGCATCTGCTGGTGAGCTCCAGGCCTGACATTTAAACTCTGTGGTGAATAAGAGATCTTAGGCTGGACTGTGAGTCTCACTGGGCTCCCTATCAATGGATAGGAGATTACAGATATTTATCTTGATTGCTAAAAGAGCCTAGTTTGGGGTGATAAGTTTGGAAAATTTACAGTTGATTTATTTCAGAGTAAGGGTGTTGAATATCTCTGGGTTGAAGGAAGGTGTGTTTGAATGCTGAAATCAGTCAAGCAAGTAAAATATACTGTATTTGAACAGGCTTGTGAGATAAAGGTCATTGTGCTGCTGGGGCTGCAGTGACCACTCACTGGGGTGACCAGTCTGTTTCCCCAGTACGAGAGTGTTCGGTTCCCAGTTCATGGCCACGGCTGCTTCGTTCCACAGTTGCCTTTCCCCAGCAAAAAAAGGGTTAACCAGCCATGTTCTTTCCAAGGGGAATCTGCAGAAGTCCATTCCAGACTCCGTGTTCCAGAGGCTTCCGCAGCTGCGTCGCTTGGTGTTTACATCAGCTCCAGAACCTCTGGTAAAATATGTATTTGTACAGTTGGGTATTTAGGAGGAAAATCAATAGCGGTTTTACAGTGACCTTGCTGGGTAGCGTGGAAGTGTCTGGCAAAAATGATAACAGATGACCACACGGGTGATGTGCAAAAGATAACACAGAAAAGAAACAAGCAAGTTTGGTGTGTTTAAGGAAATTTGCAATTGAAAACAACAGAGTGGTTATATATGATTTTAAACGCCATGTGAGAAGATAGGAGGGGGAAACAAAAAAAGAATCTTTTGAGGGGTCACAGCCTATGGAAATTGGAGTTTTAGTACAGAATTGTGGTGAATTCCCACGATGTGTGATATGGAGGTGACATATCTGGGGGCTGGTGCATGGGGCAGAGCTGGTCAGAGGGTGTCTGGAGAATGCTGAACTTTGCTGGGCTCTGAGCTCCGCTCTGGGTCTGGGTGGGATGCGGGGAGGTTGGGAAGTCTTGCCCCTTGGCCAGCAGATGTTTCGTCCTTTAAGGTTTATTCCTGCTCTGGACATGAGGAGCAGCTTTGCAAGGAAGGGTTTCCTCTGGAAGATGTGTAATAGTCAGGTGGATGTAGAGATAGTGATCATGTTGATGCATCCTTTAGGATTTTATTATGTATTTTAAAAGATTTTTTCCATTGTGCTCCTTCTAACTGAAGTGGTTCCAGACTTTTAAAATTCCTGCTTTTTTTCTCTTTTTCCAAGGTTGTAGGTATTTTACAGTCTATACAATTACTATCACAGGGAGACCTAAATGATTGCTGTAACATAATTTCTGTGCAGATTCAAAGGTGAAAGTTCAGTTGTGTCAAGCTTAATTCCTGAATTTTATCTTCATCATTCTGTGGTAGGTACCATGGAGATCGTTTGGGGCCAGTGTTTATTCAGATACAAAGCAGGGGTTGGACTCCGCAGCGTTCCAGACGCTCTGAGGCAGAAATGCGCGGTGGCTGAGCCCTGGGAGCGTGTCAGGGCTGCAGCCTGTGCTGCACAGCAGGGCCAGGCTCTGCTCTGAATGTCGGGGTCCTTGTGCCCAGTGCTGGGTGGTCGATGGGGACATGGTCACTTCTCCAGAGACCTCAGTGCCTGTGCAGTCTGTGCCCACAAAGGCGATGGTTCTGCCCTGGACATTTTCCTAATTACACAAAATTCTGTCATACAATTCATGATGAGCAATCAGGGTTAGGAGGTTTTCCTGCAATTTTTTGGATGCCTCTGCTAATGAGAGCTCTGCGAGCTCCATCAGACTCTGCACGGGCAGTACCTGCAATGTGGGACCAGGGGGAAGAGCAGGGCCCTGCTCAGTGTGCCGAGCTGTCCAGAAAGCAGTAACTTGGTGTGCTGTGACACCTTTTGGTGCCCAGGGACAAGTGGCGGGTCAGGAGGTACTTTCAGTGAACTCTGTGAATAATGCATAGTCACAAATTCCCACAAAAGCTTTGGGGGATCTGGGAAGCAGAGGATGAGGTGGCTCCTCAGGCAGGCATTGAGGAGCTCTTGTGTTTCTCCTTCAGAGGGGCTGCGTTCTGCCTCCAATAAGTGACAGTATTTCCTAGAAATATACATACCTTGTATTACCAAATATTCCATGTTGAAATCGATCCGTGCCATGATCCTGCTTGAAATGGAAATGCAGGAGAGGAGCTGTGAGAGGAGGGAGCACAAAGAGGAGCTCCAGGTGAGGCACCGAGCAGCGCCACCCGCTCCCCTCTGACACCGGGATCTGGCAGCCGCAGATCCCAGGGAGAGCCACGGCCTCCCAGCCGGGAGAACAACAGCCCTGACGTTTAATTGGTGCAGGAGAAGTGCTGCAAAAATAGGATTTTTCTTTCTTTTTTTTTTTTTTTTCCTAACTCTGCTTTTTCTTTTCACCTTCTGATACACTAAATTATTACTTATCTAGAGCTCTCGTGCCCCGAGAGCATCTGCTCAGGGAGAGCGCCGGACAATTCAGATTATCTTAAAGTAACAGGGAAAAATAATAGTTGGCATCCTCCTTAATTTTATATATTATTTTCTTATAAAACAAATTAAAAAAACAAACAACAACCCAGAAATACCGTTTTCCTACGAGGGTGGCTTCAGATTGTAGGTGTGAGACAGGCTCAGGCTGAGTAAACGCAGAAAATCGTTCAGCAAATACCAGCACAGGGTGGCAGGAAAAATCCTTTTGTTTTTGGATCCCCGCAAATGCCACGTTAACTAGTAAGAAATGTGTCACAAAACTGTTTTGTCTTTTTAAATGCCCTTTTAAAAAATATCTTTAAATTTGAGCAAGTCGAGCAGATTAGGAAATGCATTAGTGACAAAAAGAATGTTTCTTTTGTTAAAAGCTTTTAAGGTTTGACTGAAAATACAAATCGTATCTGAATAATCTGGATTTTACTTACATATTCTTTAGCTTTGTTGCTTTTTGTTGACTTAGGTAAAAAGAAAATATCAATGCCTTTAATGGTGTTTATTGGTAAATTGCTTAATATTAAAATAGGGTTTATTTTAAATTAATTTTAGGCAAATTATTTAGCTATTGTAAAATTGCTGTGCATATGAGCAGATGTGTGTATACATATGTTTGTATATTATATATAAACCCCTAAATTTTTAGGATGAAGTTTCTTACCAGTAGAGCTTTTTAATGACCTGTCAGTTCTCCAGTTGTGCGGACTGTTTAAAATTCTATATCATTTTCTGTTTTAATGCTATATCAGTTAATTCTCTAGAGGAAAAGAGATAAGGTGTTAAAATTGGGATAAAAGCTTCCAAATGCTGGAAGATTTGCTCTGTCAAACCCAGGGCCCTTTTTACTGGTAGAGACTCTAGGAAGTAAATACTAGTAAGCTCATATGTAACAAAAATAATTAAATATGAATTTTTCAAGTAATATAAATGCAATTATCAACACTTTCTCTGAAAAGAGCTAAGGTTGAATTTCCTATTAATTTTTTTTTTTAATTGATGAATACAGAATTGATACTTTGAAACTTGATTCCCCCCCCACCCCAAGAATTGTTCTCTGGATGGAGAAGGATGGTTGATTTTACTATAGTCCCATTTTAATTATTTTATTTTTTAAAAACATGGCATTAAATAAACCACTCTTAGAAACTGCCTTCAAAGTGTGTGTCATAGACAGAATGTAGTTAATTACACAAATTCCCTTCTTGCTAGATAATTTTTTTTCTCCTAGAGAGCAGTTAAGAATAAATATCTGGCCAGTTTTTTCTCCTATGTTAAAAAGTGTTTTCATGGTTTTTCCTATAAAATATTTGAAGAAAATGATTTTTAAAAAAGTTTAAAATTAGTGCAGAAAAGACACTTGGAAGAAATGATTAAAAGAAAATCGGAAAATTACAGAATTTCCCTTCCCTGTCCTGGGTTTGGGGGATCTTTAGGGAAATGTTGCTTGTCCGCTGATGGCGGTGGGGACACTTCTGGACTCTGGTGGTCACCAGCCATGGGTATGGACAGCTGTCCATATGGGATGTCCATATGGGCAGGGCATGGATGGACGGGGCATGGGTAGAATCATAGAATTCTCTGGATGGACGGGGCATGGATAGACATGGGCAGGGCATGGACGGACATGCTGTGGGCAGGGTGTGGATGGACACACCATGGATGGACATGTCTTGGGTGGGTTGTGGATGGACACACCATGGGTGGACAAGTGTTGGGTGGGTTGTGGATGGACACGCGGTGGGCTGGCCGTGAGTGGACACGCCATGGAAGGACACGGCACAGGCAGGCCGTGGCTGCTGTCAGCACAGGCGCGCTCGCGAGCGGTGTCCAGCCTGTCCTGTCAAGTTTATTGTCCACTCCATCAAAGGGTCTAATGGTCAGCAGAGAGGCTAAACGTGTCCCCCGTGGCCTGACATTAACAGAGTGGACTTGTTTAAGCGCTACCCAGGGTGTCTGGGGCTGATGGGGACGCCAATACCCGTTTCCCTCAATGAGCAGTCATTCGGATCATGACTCAATAGAGCCTCCCCTGACACGGCCCGGCCGAAGGGCTCCTGGGGGACCTGCCCTCACCTCCGCCACCAGCCAGCCAGGGCTGATCAATGCCCGCTGACGAGAGGCGAAGCGCGGCCTCCCCCGGCCCCTCCCGCCCGCGCTGGGAGCCAGGAAGATAAATGGTTTCACCCCAACAGAGAGACCCAGCCGGGGTCTGGACATGAGTCTAATTGGGCACCTGGAGAGCCCCAGGATGCTCCCGCTGCCTCCTGAACACTCAGGTGGACGGGGCAGATGTGGAGCAAGATTAATCCAGATTAAATGATCGGGAGCTGCTTACACCGTGGAGCCTTTTTATCAGTGACCAGGCTACTGCGTGTAGGAGCATCTGCCCGTAGAAATGGGGGTTTGTTGTTCTTGGGAATAATGGAATTCGTAGAGTCGCAGCCAGACCGCAGAGCTGAGCAGCGAGGAAGTCCCACACGTTAAAAAGAGCATTTTAAGTAGTTTGTTTGAAATGCTGCGCTTTGAATCCTTAAATAATCTGAATTTTCCAAATTTCCCAAATTGCAATTTCTAGCAATGCAAGAAAATCTCGTTTTGTTAGCAGTGACAAAATAGGAATGGTTAACATCCTGAAATTAGATCGATGGTGACAAGGATGGATCATGCAGATGTGGAGCTTTAGGTAGCTGCTCTATGGTGTTTTTTGTATTTTTCTTAAATATATCGTTTCTTTGCTGAATGAGTTTTCAAGTGTTTTCTTTTGAAAAATAAGAAGGTATTTTCTGCATTTAAATTGCTATTTGAAAATACAATTTTTTTCTTAAAATTGATCTGAACCTGCCCCACATGAATATTGTTAGGAAAATAATTTTGGATTAAAATAGATCTATCTTGTTTAATTTTAAACTTTTTAAAAAAAACAATTCACATATTTTGTAGGAAAAACCATGAAAATACTTTTTAACATATAAATAAAGAGCAGAGCATTTGACTGGCCTTGTTCCTGCTGTTTTGAAAGCAGTGGAGTTTCTGAATCTCTTATTTTTCCAAGGCAAGCCAAAGATGGCAATTGCAGGGGAAAATGAGCCAAATACGATGATTTTTGATAGGTGTTTGTAGTTTGTCAAAGCTTTTTGTCATTCAGACAACTAATTTGTATAAATAAGTCTGAAAACACTTTGTGTTAACATAATTATTTACATAAAATATCTTTATTTTTCTGCTTTCATTAACAGTATTTTTGTTTACAGTTGGAAATACCCTGCGGTAAATACTCTGTGCATATGTATATGTTTCTGAGTGTCGTCTCGAAAATGTTTGATAGTATCAGTTTCCTAAAGATTATGTTTATAAAATGCACATAGTTGTGTGAATTATTTATAACGAATGAAAAAGAGATCCTGCTTCCTATAACAGTAACAACAGGCTCGCTTCTTCTTCGGCAACACAAATATTTATTATATTATTGTGCTTAAAAAAGGCTAAGCCTCTGAAGTGTCAAAAGTCAAGCTGAACAAATTTAAAAGCAATGAAACGAAACCCCGAGTTAGGCACAAAGGCTCTTTTCTGACTTTGCTGAAAGGCCGTCGCACGAGCTGGAGAGGACGAGACCGGAGCCTCCAGTACCCTGGTTATTAGGTCTAATGATCATCTTCAAAGGGCTTGTGCTGTTACGCGGCGTTTAGGGTTTGAGAGGAGTCCTGTAAACGCTCTTCTTTTCAGCCAAGAAGTATATTTATTTTGCAGTATTTATCTGCAAAAAATAATCTGGTGCTCTCTATTCTGTGTGTACAGTGTATAGCATAAATATTCCCTTCAAGAGCAGATATGCAAAGTGTTTGTGCAAGGATATGTTTGTGGGGAAAACCCCCCAAAATCTGTGAAATGCTTATTGGGCACAGAAAGGTGCAGACCCAGATGGATTCCATTTTTTAAATTCTCTTTTCTGTGTTCCCAAGCCCTTCCTTTTATGTGTTGCTGGGCATGATTTGCAGACAGGTGCTGCTCGTATTTTGAAAAGCAATATCCAGAATTATTTCCCTTGCCCGGGTGACACAGGCAGGCATGGCCCAGAGTGGCTTCAAAAATAGCCAGGCAGGGAATTTCTGGTGTCTGTGGATGGCAGTGGAAATTCAGGACAGAGTCAGAACTGTCAGATGACAATTAGGGAGCAGGGAAGGGGATTCCCTTCTCGCAGGTGTGAAAGTTGCTTTTGTGACCGTTTTGGAGCCAACCAGTCATTTGTGAAATAGATAAAATTAATTCCTCAATTTTTAAGATTAAAACTGTATTTCAAACTAAGCAGCTGTGCTTTCCTGAAGTTTTACAGAAAGGAAGGACGTTGCAGGGCTTCAATTGTGGCCGCAAAACTGACAGTAAATCTGAAAAATCCCAGTTCAAACAAGGTGCTCTTCAGTCTGGGAGTGCTGAAGAACCAGAGCCCTGGGAAGCGATGGACTAAGAGGGAAGGGGCTGAAAGAAAACGGGGATTTTGTCTAAAAAATGGAGCGACCTAGAATCACAGCCTGAGTGTGTCCTGTAGCATCTTTTTTGGAAGTAAATTTCACTCTCCTTTGAAAAATTAATTTTGTGCAGAAAGGAAAGATCTTGAATAGCAAACACAACCCCAGTGTAGCGGGGAGGGGAGAGGGTGTGAGGGCAGGGCTGGGTGGCACAGGGCCCGCCAAGGGGCTGCGCGGGAAACGTCTCTCTTAACATCATAGTTAGAGCCTGTTTTGACAACGCTAATATTCCGAACGGAAAATAAGCCCTTTTCTGTGCCGTGGAGAACTTAGGTGGGTTTTGTGCTCAACCCGAGCTGCATTCTGCCTCGGGTGCTGACAAAGGGGCTGGGGCAGGGGGTGGGCCGGAGGGGCCGGAGATGACAGGCCCGGCAAGGGACACACAATGGGATGACCGTGACTTTGAACAAATAAATAAAACATGCGGATCTCATTCTCCGCTCTCGNTAAAATCATCTGTAACTCCAGCTCGGCCCACTTAATAAACAAGCGCTGCCCCTTGCCTCCACCGGTGCGGCGGGAAGGGGGCTCCCGGCACCCCCGCCCCGCTCCCCTGCCAGCCCCCGTGTGCGGGGAGAAAAAAAATACATTTTAATAAGCCTGGGAAGGAGAAAAATGAGTTTGCGCCACAGTTCTGTTCTTTAGGAACAGAAAAAGGTGAGCATGTTGCAGGGCAGGGAGGGGAAATTTAATATTGAGAGAGATAATGGCAACTATGTTAATATCCGGAATTTTCAATGTACCATAAGTACATTTTGTTTTTCCTTTTAGCACGATTTATAATTAAAGATTTTAATCTGGCTTCACATTGAGTTAATAAGCCCTTTGATTGATTAGGATTCATAAAATTGCCATTTCCCGCTGATGCTTTGTGTTTCTGGGGATGTTCTTTTGAAAAGCTGGGTTAAGGTGAATAGGAAGCAGCCATTGTTTAGGCTGAGCTCTGCCAATTCTGGGAACTCAGGACCGCTTTATTCAGAGTTTGTCCCCAGCAATATCTTGTTGTTCAGCCAAATTAATGCAGATAGAATCTGCTGAGCTACATTTTAGTGATTTTTTTTAAGGAAAACTTTTTTTTTTTTTAATTTCAGCAGGTGTTGCACACAATTACTGCCTTTCTGTACTGACCTGTGCTCGATGAAAGAATTTGGGATTAGAAGCAGAACGCTAACTGCTGTTTGGAACAAAAAAGGCAAAGTGTTAGAAAACAAATATATCTGAATACAGCAGAACCCTGATATCCAGGCTCTGGCATGGCTTTTAAAATTCAGTTTACAGTTCCGTGCCCTGACGGTGTCACCTCCTTTGTTATTAGGGGCCAGGGCTGTGGCAGTCCCCTAGTAAAGGCACTTGTTATACAAGTAAATGGAATAAAAGGAAGAGGCCGTTTTGCCATTCTTTGATCACGTTCTACTTATTTAAATTTTTTTTTTTTCAAGTAAATTCTGCTAAAGTCTGAATGGAAAAAACGAGAGGGAAGGCTTGTGATTTCGAAGCATCTCGTGGAGTGGAGGGCGGCTCTCAGCGACTCGCTCGTGTGTGTGCATGCATGCGGGGGTGTGTTAGAGGGGAAAAAAAATCTTTTTTTTTTTTTTTTTTTTTTTTTTTTTAGCCAGGGTAAAAGTGACCCTCTTTAGCCCCAGAGGGGCCTCACTGTGTGGATTGAATCAGAGCAAATTCCCTTTGTGTTTCCTGCTCCGGGGGGACACGCTATTGTTGAGCGCGGGGCCTCTCGTACCACGGAGCAGCGCGGGACCGCGAGCAAATCCTTCCCGGATAATGCGCAAGTTGTTTCACCATCGATCCAGCCTCCCCTCCCCCAGCCCTCACCCCAATTTACTTGGCACAACTATCATTTCCTGGCCCTTTTATGACCATTCAGACGTCCTACAAACACAAACATTTGGGCCAGAAGAAAGGGGCCGGGTGAGACGAGGGCAGGTTTGGGAGCGCGGTGCTGTCGAGCCGCTCGGCTTCTGAGCGAGAGCAGCAGGCGCCTGGCTAGGGCGAGTGGCGAGCGTTGTGTGTCAGCACTTCCAGGGGGCTTAATTGACTTAATTTTTTTTTATGTAAGTACCTGTTTCCTCTTTCTATTTTCCAGGAAAATATTTTAAATATCTTTTTAGTCTTCCCCAGTTAATTCTCCAGGAGCCTCTGTGAGGATTTTGCTTTTAGGTACTGTGTGCCGGCAGAGGCTGACAGTGATGAAAAGATGAAAACCTGGCAATAACACAGGGTTTTGCTTACAAATTGACAAAAACGGCCCTGCCAATCCCCGGTAATTTCCTGCATCTCCATAACTGACCTCATGCATTCAGCACCGTCACTGCTGATTGGTGGGGTTATAATGTGAACGACGACGAACATTTATCCCAAGAAATCAAAACAAACACAAAAATCCCCACCTCAAAAATAATTTGCCTCTCCAATTAATAATTTTACACCGTTCAGTTTGTGTAATTACAGACCGAATATACATGATGGAGTGAATCTCCATTGCACGCAAAGTCTCTCTTTCCTGAGGCAGGTCACAGGCAGTGACGGGCGGGGAGGATGGTTCTCGAGCAGTGTTTTACATCGCTGGAGTCCCTCCGAGTGGATGTCAGCTCCTGTCTCCCCTCGTGCCGGCCGATCGATGCTTCATTAGGCCGAATTGTCTTTTGCCCATGCAACCTTGAAAACAGTCCCTTTAATTACCTGTGAGGAAGTCGGGGACCCTTCTCCCCCCTCTCCTCTCCCCCAGCCTCGCTGTGGTGGACGGGGGTCACCCCCGGCCCTTTGCTGCCAGCCAGCGTGTCACTGGTGATGGAGATGCAGGGGGGGAAGAAATATGGGACCCTGAGGTGAGAGGGCAGGGTTCAAGTCCGGACTAGAGATCTATTGCAGAGGTTTCAGACAGCCAGGCCTCCACTTGACTTCCCCATCAGCAAGCCCCTGATTACTCAGCTGCTTCCTCCTGACGACTCCCACACACTGCTAATTACCCCAACGGGGCAGCCGAGGTCTGGTGGTGCCCACTGCAGGGGTGGGCTGCTGAGGAGGGGTCCTCGTTCCCACAGCGTGAAAACATGGGGGTCTCGGGCAGAGCTGAGAGGAGGAAGAGCAGAGGGGGGAGCAGCCAGTGTCCCCTCCTGCAGACCTGGCATTTTGGGAGAGGAAGCTCTACGTAATCACGGGCCCTGCGAGCAGAGTGAAGGAAGTGCATAAATAATCGTATTTGTTATGCATTATTAAAAATTCAGAAAGATTTCAAATTCAAGTGATAATCTGATCATCCTGAGGGATAGGTTTATATTTAATAGCCAGGTGTTTTACCTATTCATTTATGATGGAAAGTATTATAATGAAGTAATAAAGCTTAGTGCAGAAATGTTAATCATATATATGTAGTCTGCAGCCCCCTTGAAATCACAGACCCCTTCTGCTGTCCCAACCTGTCTTTATTGGTAACCTCGTGATTTAAGATAATTTAGGTTTTGGGACTATGCTCGCAGACCTCAGGGCACAGTTGTTAATAATGGAAAGCTTATTTGACTGCATTATTCTCCTCCTGCCTTTCTTATCTGGTCTGCTGTGAAGTTTTTATAATATCATGTGCTATTTCTTTGTTTCCCCTTTTAGAAGACTACAGAACAAAAATCATGAAAACTGTGGAGGCTATTGCAAATCTGATAGAAAAGGGGTGGAGGAATTAGATAAATGAAAAGTTGTAGAGGGGTTCTTGGGCAACTTTAAAAATTCACAGGTTATTTCCATTTTAATACAAAGCTGGGGTTTGGCTACCCTCTGATGCTGAAAAATGAGATGTCTCCCAGCACTCCACCAGCTAAGAGCTGTCTCCTTCCAGTCTGTGCCTGCAAACACCACCAAATTCAAGGCAGGTGTCTCACCATCCTTCCCTGCTCTTCAAAAATGAGTGAAGTTATTAAAAGTGTCTCAGCCCAATTTGGGGATGGAGGCGCTCAGCGTCACCCACGCAGGGCTGCTCTGAGCCTCTCCAGCACACGGCATCTCCCGCTGCAGGGATGAGCACTAAACACCAGCCCTCGCTAAACCCCGTCACTGGGGAGTGATCAGTGGAGCCGTCTTCTGCATTCACAGCCAGGGCTTTATCTCACTAAGAGAGCTGTGATGTCACCACATGAAGCTAAAATAACCACTGAACATGAGAACAAGAGGGATGGGGTGGGGGGGGGGGAGGGGGAGCGAGGGAAATAGCAGGCGCATTCCAAGTCCTGCATGTGGATCTCACAGCCAGGTTGTGAGCAATCCCTGCGCTCCAAGTGTCTCCTTAACGGGAGAGGGAGAGAGAGGGAGCCCGAAGCCAGTCCACGAGAGCTCTCGTGCACACACTCGGCCAGGGTGTCAGAGGGCGTGAGTGCATTTTTCATTTCTTAGCCTTTGTGTGGTCTGCCAAATAAATGGGATTCTGTCTTGTGTTTACATGTATTTGACTAACCGTGCTGTGTGATTTTTTTTTTATCCTGTTTGTGAGCAGGCATTAACACGTAAACTCACACGCACGTAAATGGATGTAACGTAAATAGTCCTCTGGAAGACGGGGGACACGTGAAAAATAGCAGGAGAGTCGGGTTTTCACGTGACCCGCCTGCCTGGCAGTGCCTTGTGGTGTTTCCACCTGTCCAAAATGTACAGGAACTGGGTGTTACTGGGGGGAAAGGACTGGAATGGGAGGGGAGGAATCTTTTCTGGCATCTCTCATTCATGTTGGCCTTTGCTTCGTGTCACGCCAGGGAATGTTGCTTGTGATGATGAGGCTGCTGCTGAAAAGCCACCATTCAAAGGGTGATGCTACCACCTTGGCTTGCAGAGCTTTGCAGAGCGCATCTGCAGATCCTCAGCTGGAAAATGAATCCAAACCAATTCTGATGCTTTCAGACACAGAAATGTTGTGTGTGTGTGTAAGGAAGTGCTGCAAGCGTGGGTGGGCTCTGCCTGTTTGCAGTGTGTGTTGGGGTTGGGCAGTGAGCGTATGGTCCCACCATCATGTCCATGGGTCATGGATGTGCACCCACGTGTAGGACACATGTTACTGGGCGTACGTTTTTCTTTACAACAGTGCAACTCTGCCTTCACCGTAACTCGTTATGGATCCATGTTGATCTCAGTGTTTGAGGAGAGAAATCCTAAAAGAACAGCAGAAAAGCTGGCAGTGATATTTCAGCAGGACAGAGGCAGTGCTAACATGGAAAAGCTTGCCTCAAAGCCTTACCTATGGATTGTGTAAAATTAAGTGTCCTTGGATATGTGGCCTCCTTGCAGAAGGTAAAAATTGTCCCAGGAAATAAGGCAATGATGAGGGGTTTTGATGAGAAAGAACAAGAGGCAGGAAGAGCCAGCCAGACATCCACCAGCAGCCTACCATAAATAAAAGGCCTCCTCCTGTCTTGGGTTACCAGAGGTCCAAGACTGATCCCTCCAGCAGAAGTCTCTTTTCTACCCCTTCGTTATTCACACGTGCACCCACCTAAATTGAGTGGGATTTAACCCCAATTCTTCCCATTAGATTTCCAAGGCAGTGCAATTTATGGATCTGAAGAGGAGTCTTCCTAGGAAGGGCCAAAAATGCAGTAATTTCAGAATAGAGAAGTATCAAATGGTATTAGCAGCTCAGAGTCGTAAAACCTCGTATCATAAAATGGTTTAGAGCTAATGGAGCGTTCATACATGATACAGGTTTTCACAGGGACAGTAACCATAGAGATACGGGGCTGGAGAGTGAGATGATGGGGAAGTTTTCATGTTTCTGTATAAACCAGACTTATTTAAAGGACTTACTAAGAATTTTTAAAGGAAAATCCCTAGTGGTCACTCTCAGGGAAGAGGTCATCAACATGAAGGGTTGGAGCGTGTCTTTGTACCCACCAAAAATCACCGTTACCTGTAGGTCAGTAAAGGTTGTCCTGGCCAGTGGGTAACATGTTTTGCCTGTTGTTTGTGTGTGCAAAGGAATCTTGGTTGCGTGTGTAGGGTCATGCTCACACCTCCATGTGAGGCAGGTGTTCCACAGGAGCTGGAGATGCAGACCCACCTGCATGTGTACAACCTGATGGAGATGTCTGGGTACCATGTGAAGGGCTGGACTTTGTGCACTTTTTACACAGCATTTGCTTTGCTTCCAGGGGGGAATGTGGGTTGTGAATGGGGTTTGGAGATCATCGGTGTTGCTAAGACATGTCTCGCTTGGTCAAGGGGCCTACAAGAAAGCTGGGGAGGGACTTGCTGTAAGGGCTGTAAGGGCTTGTAGTTAGAGGACGAGTTTGATGGCTTCAAACTGGAAGAAGGGAGATTTAGATTGGAAATTAGGAAGAAATTCTTCACTCTGAGGGTGATGAGACACTGTCACAGGTTGTCCAGGGAGTGTGGATGCTCCATCCCTGGAGGTGTTCAAGGCCAGGTTGGTCGGGGCTTGGAGCAACCTTTTCTAGTGGGAGGTGTCCCTGCCATGGCAGGGGGATCGGAACTAGATGATCTTTGAGGTCCCTTCCAACCCAAACTGTTCTGTGATTCCAAGTTTTGTGTCATTAGTACCCACGTGGGTTTTTTGCACGTATTAACTGCTGAAATGACTTTTGAGAGGTTTATCCTAAGCAAGCAGAAAGGCCCAGCCTGTTGACGTGGTGTGCCCTGCTCCTCACGGCTCTGCCCGTGTCTCCCTTTGCTGTGCAGCATCAAACGAGGTCAGTGCTGCTGCTCCCGCCGCCTTTCATTGCCTGTGTTCTGGAGGACACCTGGAAGAGCTCCTGCTTTTGATGGCGTGACCTGTGGCGTTGCTCACGTGCTGCTGTCTGGTTTAGAGTGTGCAGGGAGCAGAGGGGACGGGCGGGCGAGCGCTTGCCTCGGGTGATGAACAGCAGCCCAGAGCCCGGGGCTGTGGTGAGGGGGGGAGAATGTGCACTGATTTTATTTTTATAATAAGATGAGGTTATTGGGAGTTACTATTTATTCCTGATGTGTATTCTAGCTAATTATTATGTATGATAGATTATACATTTTATTTTTTTATCGCTATATGGTAGTAATTATTTATAGTTAAAAGACCTTTTAACCGAGACCTGTCCTTCTGGTGATGGGCACACACGTCTTTGCTGTTACTCAGGCTTGCCCAAAGTACTCATTTTTAGCTCTTTGGACATACTTCCCTCCCTCCCCAGCCCATACACACATGCCTACGTACCTACTCACTGTCTCAAGATACTCACTTGCTGTAACATTAGCTGTTTTTCACCTTTGTTCCTCTTCTTGTGTCAGAGGTGCCCCAAGAACTGAGCTCCTGGTTACCCTCCCACATCCTTCAATGTTTTATGTCTTGCTAAAATCATACCCGTGTTTGTCTGCCTACGTTTGAGTGTGGAGCCTTTTGGCAGATGCTGATGTTGGGCTGTATCATTGTGCCATGGCTGGGCCAAGGACAAATCTGGTTTGGTTTTAGCAGGCGATGTGGGAAGCTGGAGAGACTCTCACTGAGCTATGGATCAACAGCATGAGTGTTATGATGAGGCAATATGGAAAATAAATACTCCCTCTAGTCTGCAAGCAGCCTAAAAGTATTGGTGAAGAGAATTAACATAGAAGAATAGAACTGTAACGATGACATAGAATCCTTTGTGGGTGAGAACATGCTACTAGGGCTGCTGTAACCTACTCCCATGTAACAAGTTTTTGTAGGGAAATCTCATATTGAGGTGGCGTCCAAAGACATTTTCTCCAAATAATAAGTACAGATAGTCCTGAGCTGCATCTTTGCTGACAGTGCATCTCTGTTGGTGTAATAGCATCAAACAGTTCATTGTGGCACAGCAGGCTTGTGTCCCCAGACCAGTCGAGGCCGGTGTGGAGAGGGCTGTGTGTGGTGGGTGCATTAATCAGAGGGTGGATTATGGCTTTGGAGAGTCTGACCTTCCTGCAGGTCCTCGGGAGCCCGGTTATTGCTCACAAACAAGAGGCAGAGGCAGGAGCACCAAAAGTACCAGCAATGAAACCCTGGGAGATGGGGAAGGAGCTGGCAGGAGACACCACCAGGGAAGAAGAATGGCAGGAATTCATCTCATTTGCTCTGAGAATAAGCAGGATTATGAAATGTGGCTGAGGAAATGGTTCTGGGAGGGTTGGGGGCTGTGTGGGTAGCTGGGCTATTTACAGCGTCTCCTTGGAGGGATGTCATGGTAGAGCGGTTGGGTCACGGCTGCAGCCGTCAGAGGGGCCTTTATTTCTTTAAATATAAAGTTTATGTAGCTGGTTAGTTGTGAGGCCCTAATTTATTGTGTTGGCATTGTTTGTTATTTGCTTATCCTTGCAAGTGGTTAATCTTCAGCTGGCTATTCCTCCTCTGAAGTATCTGAAAATTGACAAAGGTTCATCAATGAGGTTTTTTAAAAATTTCTTTCTTCTTTGATGAGAGGCAAGAGATGTGGTCAGGAATGCTCGCCTGGCACCCAGGGCAGAAGAGTGGCTTTTATTTTTTAGGAAAACATTGTTTTCAAAGCTGTTATAAAGGATTAATTTTTTGGGGGTATGGGATTGTATTTCTAAAGGTGTCAGTGATGGACCAGCCTGTGTTCTAGTGTTTGCTCTAGGTCTGACACAAACCCGTGAGCCTTGGGACTCCCTTTTCTTAATTTGCTCTTGAGATGCACAATTAATTGTGAATAGAAGTCTCTTGTGCTTCCATGCGGTGTGAGTCAATGAATTATGGCAAGGAGGAAGAAAAGCATAAAACAAAGACTCGAGGGAAACTTGGGGCAAGAGCTCGAGTCATTTAAAGGAGGAAAGGAGCATGTGTACCCTGGGTGTCTGTGACAAAGTGGCAGCTTGTGGTAAGGGGAGGGAGCAGAATGAGTTTGGGAGGTGCAGGAGCCATCGAGGTCCGAGTTTGGCTCCTCCTTGCCAGGCACCGTTTATTTTTCAGCGCTTCTGTCTAATTAATATAAGGCCTGCTCAGGCAGAGCCGCCCTCATTGGACGTGTCACTCGTTAATCACGCGACCCTCCTAGCCTTGGGTAATGACCTTGAAAGAATATATCAGCCCATGATGGCGGGAGTGAGGAATTAAATTGTTTCTCTGAGTGCTTATGGTCATTGCTGACAATTTATATGACACAGCTGCCCTAAGCTGGCCGCGCCGGCCATTGTGCCGCAATCATTTTCCCCGCCGGGAAGGGGTCCTGCCCGCCCGGCCCGGTTCTGTGCCTGCTCCTTTGTGTGAGGAGGAGGAGGAGGAGGGCTGAACAGCCTGGAGATGCTGGTGAAGGTGCTGGGACCGACAATCCCGGGGAGGCTTTGCTGAAGCCTTTCTTTGCGACGTTGCCGTCAGGTTGGGAATGACGTCGATTTGATTGTTGTGAATGTTTTCTGTACTGAGGAGTGTCCCCCAGTTGAGAGTCGAGGTCCCTTTCAATAGGGGCATTGGAATCTGCAAAATTAGTAGGATAGTTTGAATAGGGATGACATTTGGGTAAGGTTCAGACACAAACGTACCAATAACAATCAGTGGTATATGTGCAAAATTAGACAGGTCCTTTAATTATCGTAATTTCCCGTGAGCGCCCACGAAGTGTCAGGTGGGTTCCTGGGAAGCAAATTTTAAGATATGCTCAAGTCAACATTTATGGGTTAATATGCATTAATATAAAGTGTTAAACTATGTTCAAGTCAACATTTACGGGTTAATATTTGTATTTTCATATTTTTATATTTTCTGAAGTGTTAAATGTGCCTGGGAAGGTATTCATTATTTGGAGATAATGAGTAAATGGCTTTCTTAGTTGTTATATATTGGTATCAGCTTTTAAACTGATGAAATAATTTGTTACAGTTATTCAATCATTATTTATAGAAAACATGTAGCCGAGGATCTAAACATCAGATTGTTCTGCTATTGCCATATGGGCTGCTTTTATCTAAATATAAACAGTTGATAATTATCACTAGAACTATTGGCTAAAATCACAAAATAGACCAAGAACAAATAACAGTCTCATTCTTCATTAGCGTTTTAAAAATGAAATAGATTTACTTGTTTATGCCTTCAGTAAATTTGGCTCTGTCTCGTACAGAACTGCAAATGAACCAGAACATTTGTTTTGTATAATCTATAAGATGTTTTTTATGCGTATTTGTATTTGTGATCTCAATCTGTTGTGTTCTGAGGATGCTGGTAGGAGATGATGTGTGGTGGTGGGTGCCTGGACGTGACGTGTGGGACCGGGGTGCCCGTGGCCGAGGGGCTCTCGTGCCAAGTGGTGTTGGGAAATCCATCCTGGGTCTCTGGCCTGTTTTTCTGTCCAGAACTCCTGCATTTCTTCGTGCTGGTCTCTGCCCATTTGGCCTCCCTAGCCTCCAAATGATGGGTGGTCACATCCCTCTAAGCACTCAGGTCACACCTCCATTTGCGTTTGGCTCCGTTTCAGATCTGTTTGCTTTATAGAATATCTTTTTCTAATTTGTTTTTGTACCTGTGGTACCAAGGTGCCCACACAAGGCTGCTTGTTAAACCCTGCTCCAGTCAGACCACCTTTAGATTTTTTATTTTTTTTAAATTGTTGATGTACCCCAAACCACCGGTAGATTGAGGATGCACCATTTTCCCGTTGAGCAGCTGGTGCACCAGACTTACCAGGGTTTCATCATTCGAATTTTTAAGCTTAGAGCTTAAAAAAATGATAGAAGTTTAATATCGGCATTATAATGATTACTGACAGGTTTTGTTTTGGTCGATTTTTCCCTTTCCAAGAGCTGAAGAGGTTCCTCACACATCTCCTGTCTCACACCCATCCCAGGTGGGACCTGGGCACTGGTGGTGGGTCAGGGCTGGAGATGCCAACTTGCTCGGGGGTTTATTATGCATTAGGACACACGCTGTGATAATATGGTCGTGTTCTCTTCCCAGCTCAGCAGTGCTTGTTCTCCACTGCCTTAGATACCTGAATATTGTCTTTTAGTGCAGGATGTTGTGTATGGACCCAGCAGTAGCACGCTCACAGGAAGGCAGAGACCTGCAGGTCATGTCTACTGAATTTACAGACAAAGAATACTTCCTGACGCACAGATCAAGCCTTCAGCTGGGCTTCCTCTGAGCACTCAGCCCAGTGTGGAGGTGAAGATGGAGTTGGTGGGAATGGGTTTGATTTCCCACGGGAGGTGCAGTCTGGACGTGGTGACGGGGTCAGCTCCTGGGACTGGCCCCGCATCCGAGTCACCCTCACTGGGTTCTTCTGCCTTTCTGTGATGGTGCTGCCCTGTCTGGGAGATGCTGCTTTAGCTCCTTACCCCTTGGTACCCCCTCGGCACAGGCACCCAGTGAGATGCTCCCATTCCTCATTCAAATTCCCTTTTTAATGGGCTGCAGGAGCTGCAGCCCCGTCCCCGCGCTCGCCTCGCTGACGTCAGCCCCTTCTCGTGCCGCAAGGATATTTTAAATTTGTTTATCTCGATGATATCAGGTGGTTTGCTTGCTGGCACTCCACATTAACATGGCAGAGCGGCAGAGATGTACATATATATTTATATGTAGCTTTTTTTTTTTCCTGGTATGTTCAGCTGAAAAGGCTTGGCTTGATTAATATTTTCCGCTGTCCGGTAACCATGGCAATGGGGTCAGCAGATATAATACTTAATTTAATCTTCCAACTGCCTCAGTGTGCATCACCAGTGTCCCGAATAATAGAAAGCCTTTTGCTTCTCTCTCCCTTCCTCCCTCCTTCCCTCCCCTCCCTCCCTCCCTCTCTTTCTCCCTCTCCTTCCCTTGCTTCATATATTATCTTTGCCAGTGGCTCCCTCATATGACCCAAAAGAAATAAACGCGTTTTTTTCATTCGATCTATGTAGCTTAAGAAAAAACAACCAAAACAAAAAATTTCCGAGGCCCCCTCCCCAGCCAGCCAGACCCCCCCACCTCATCCCCCCTCCCCGCCGTGCTCCGGGGCCGGGGGAGGCTCGTGGTGCTCGGCGTGGCCACCAGACGTTCTCCAGCCACATGTGCCCCAGCGATGGATGTTCCTCCTGCCGCAGAGCCCAGGCAATGGGCCAGCGGGGCCGGCCCTGCTCTCCAGGTGGGTTCAGTGCCTTGCTTTGTCTTCCTTTGGCCCAGCTCCACTCCTTTAGCTCTTTGATTTTGCGCTTTCAGATTCATTTTTTTCTTTTAGGTTTGTTTTTTTCTTGTTTTAAACCATAGCTGTTTTTTTTTTCACAACAGACACCTCCGCTCTTGGCTTGGTTTTGGGAAATGAGATGACCTGTATTTGTGCTCCCAGGCTGACTTTGTCATACTGTTAAAAAAACCCCAATGCCTTCTCTTCTTGCTCAAAGAATTTTGAATTGTCCTGTGACTGATGGGACCGAGCTGTTGCGGGTCGGGCTGGTGCTCTCTTCTTTCCAGCTGCCCCAGTGTCCACATCTCTAGTGAAAAGAGAGGAACATCATCAGGGATTAGAGAGTCATTATTCCAGAGATGGGATGGACATCAGGAGGAAGAGACCCCTGAAATTTCCATAATCAATATTCTTTCTGGTGCTTTTGTTTGTCAGTTTACATTTTAACCCATCCCTGAATGTAGCTGAGGAATATTTATGCATTTTTTTGGTCTCTTTTCTAAAGAGGTATTCAGGAGATAGGATGATCTTGACCCCAGCAAATTTGGAGTGAATTTTTCCTTTCCCCGGTCCATGGGAATGAGCTGGTGTGTTTGTTGCTGCCTCCAACAGTTTCTCCAGGCAGGAGGACAGAGAGAGGCCGCCAAGGTCTCAGCAGAGCTCTCACTCTGATCTTGCTCTCTGCCATTTGTCAAAGCACAGCAGACACCTTGTTTTGACTCGTTTCTTGCCCAGGTGGTGAGTGATGGCTGGAAGGGCTAAAATTCTGAAGGAGCTGAAGTTCATCCCATCAGCCCAGATCTGAGCCACTGATTTGTCAAAATATTTGGTCCCAGGCAGTAATTACAGTGAGGACATTAAATTCCTTCCCATTTCTGAAGCCTGCCCATCACTTTTCTTGAAGCCCACTTTCATGGCCACGTGATAGAAGCACATTGCTGTAACCAGATGTGGACCTGGCAGCAGCAAACCCTGAGAACTTCACTAAGAAAGGGACCAAATTCAGTTGTTTATAAACATAGAAGCAAATAAATTGGTCAGGTGTTGCTTATTTTTGTCTGAAGTACTAAACTGTTTTGCTGGGTTGCACATTTCCTTTAACTTTTGTGTATTGTGAAGATAATTACTGAGGTGGGCCTTTAGATTTGATTTCACATATTTGGGGTATTGTAATTCAATGATTTTTCTTCTTTTCGTGTTTTATGAAGTAGCTTTTTGTCCCATAAATCCGCTCCATAACCTGCCATAAATCCAACTCAGATAAAAAATTGAAATTTGATTATTTCTATAAACATCTCTAAAACAAATTAACATCTTTGATTCTGAAAAGTCCCCAGTCTTAATGTTGTTTCTCAGGGACATCAGCAAAGGATAGAAAATACCACGTGTGTTGGTAATACAGAGTTTCTCTTTTTTCCTGGCCCAAAATCCAGACTATTAAGTCTCATGGTGTGGAGCTCCCTCTTCCTTGCACCCTGAACAAACTTGCACGGTAAATGTGTTTTACCACGTGGATATCACTATCACATACACTACAAAGTGTATAAATACAAGAGCTCTCATTCTCATGTATATTTATGCCATAGCATTAAAATATTACATGCACTAATCTCTGAAAATATAGGAGGAAAAATGTGGGAAATAAACGAGTATTCTTTCAGATTTACAGGATTCCTGCCAATCATTCACTATTTGATCTGAAAAGAACAACAAAAAATGAATATAAAAATAAAAGCTAACCCCAAAAGCAATAACAAACATAATGCAGACGACATGTTACAGCGCCGGCAAAAAACTACTGATAGTTTTTAAAATGTATTTACCATAAACAAATACTCTCAGTACCTTCTCTTGAATAAACAAACATCTCTTCCCTTCTCTCACCTTTCTCTTCTGTGATCCTGCCTTGCAGTCGAGTCTTATTAAGCCTGACTTGCTCTCCCACCGAAATCAATGGGAGTTTCAAAACAAACAAGGTCAGTGATCTGTTTATGGAAGAGGTTTTTTCTGGTGCGTGGTTGTGAGGTGCTAAACACACCCACCCATCCTGGGCTTGTTCTGCAGGTGTAGGGCTGATGGCAGGGCTGGTGTGCTGAGATTTGAAAGCAACTGTGAAAATTCTTTTGGAAGGTGGCATTTAGGATGTTCTTATGATACGTTTAGTGAAGCTTTACAATCAAAAATTCAAATTCTAAATAAAGAAAAAAATCTGTAGTTTGAAAATCCCTTGACCAAAGCTGCCAAACCCCCTTGGCCTCCTGTGGAAGGATGGAAATGCCAGAGGTTTGATAGATTTGGAAATGTTCTTTTTGCTGCAGTTTGGTGACATGAGTTTGGGTTTTCTTCTGCTCCTGTTTATTATTTGAAATCATTAAGTTTTAGATGGTGTGAATAAAGGTCTGAAAAAGCATCTCTTTTGCTGGAAGCAGCAATCTGTGCATATTCTGGAGCGGGATTGGTGGCTCTGGCCACCACAGAGGTGGGTGCCCTGGAGTGACAGCACTGGGAATTGTCCACCTAAAGAAGAGCTGCCCATGGGGCTTGCGCTCTGCTCTTCTGTGTGAAGTCATGGAAAACAGGGTTGAAGGAGACCTTGAGAGATGATCTAATCTGTATTTTTGTCTGAGATAGGATCTGTTCTATCAAAGCCATCTCTTGGTGTACATCTAGCATTTTATTATAATAAATAGCAACAATTTTTGCAAAGCTGAAGTTTGCTGACAGGTCCCAGATTTTACACTTCAGGCAGGATATTTAAATGACTTAACAAAGTGTAAATCAACGTGTGGCTGGTGTGGGAGTAGCGGGTTTTTTCCTCTGGTTGAAGCAGAGCACAGAAGCAGAGATGTGCCCAAGGCACAGCATCAAGGACAGAAACCAAGTCACTCCCTGTGGACACTTTACCTTTGTAGATGAGGTCAGGATGCAACAGGTCTTCTCCTGAAAGGCCGTGACCAGTGATACTCACTCTCTATGACCCCAGCAAATTTGGAGTAGTGATCCCAAATAACAGGATAATCTCCAAAAATCACTGATTGTCTCTGACGCTTCAGGCCATGGTCTAGTGGTCATGGTAGCATTGGGTTGACGGTTGAAGGGCCAAGACCCTTGTGTTCTCTCAGCTTTATGCTGGATATGACATAGGATGAAATCCCTTGTTGGTCAGTTTAGGGTCACCTGTCCTGGCCTTTCACTTTCTGCACCCCCAGTGTGGTTCACAAGTTCTAGCAGTGACCTTGGTCTACACACCAAGCCTTGGTAGGAACTCTAGCCATCAGAGGTTATCACTGCTAGGAGCAGACACTGTCTCTGAAAACATGCCGTGAGCTTCAGGCAGTGCAGTGAGTGAGCAGAGCAGTAAAATCTCTGACCAGAACTGGTTTGGTCCCAGCACAAAGCGGGCCAAGGGCACGTGTGCCAGGGCAATGCCCACCCGCCATCTCCTCCGGCCCCGTGCTCCGCTGGAGGATGCTCCTTTTAAAAGCCTCTTCTTTTGTGTTCTTTCCCCAGCCACATCTCCATTAGCTGCGAGCCCCTCGGAGGCAGCCCCTCCATCCCTCAGACATTTGCTTTACGTAAAGCAGCTGGCAGAGCGCTCTGCTGGTATTGATGTAGACATTACCACAAATCGCCACTTAGGGACCGGCAGGAATTGACTAACTGGTTTCAGATCCAATACACATAACTTGATCGGACGCAAACTTTAAGTACACTTGCAGGCGTGGCGGGGAAGTGACTCTTCTGCCGGCGACTGAAAGAGGCCCTGAGGGGAAACCAGGCAAAAATAAAGATCTGGGGTTAGGACTTGTGCTGCAGTGGTTTTAAGATGAAGAGTTAGTCTGAGCATGAAAAATTAAAACTGTTCTGTGGGATGCTTGGTTTATATATATATATATATATATATATATATTTATTTTTTTTTTAATCAAACTCACCAGTTAAGGTTTTAGAGCCGTCACAATACTGCAGATTCCTCAAGCTGTTGTTCTGAATCTTATTTATTAAATGTCACTTTACAGGAACTCTCTACACGGCCAGCCCAGTGCTTCAGGACATGGTCTAGGGGTCAGGGAGATGTTGGGATGAAGGTTGGACTTGCTGATCCTAGAGGTCTTTTCCAACCTAAACGATTCAATGATTCAAGGTTGTGTTGTTCAGCTCTTATGGTGGCACCTTGCTTTAATTTTTGTACTGAACCAAAAAGAAACCAAGAAACACTTTTTGTCCTACTCAGGAGATGTAATCACAAAGTTTACAGGAAGAAATACAAAAGCAAATGAGACCATTTCCTAATTTTCATTGCCATCGTGGGGGTTTTTTTTCCAAAACCTTTTTTTTTGCGGGGATGTTCCCAGGACAGTGGCTGGGGCGTTACCTGAGCCTGACTGAGCTCACATGGGTCTGGTCTCATGGCTGTGTCACCAGGTCCCCTGTGGTCTCATCCAGGAGGGTTGATGGAGACGGTGAGCTCTGCTCTTTGGAAGAGAGAAAGACAAAAGCACTTAATGTTTTTTTGGCATTAACTTGTGGTGTCACAGCTGAGAGCTCCGCTCAGAAAGTTGGCAGTTGTGAATTTTTTAGTAGATCCGAACAATCACACAGGCTTCTGCACGCTGGCATGGAGAAAGAGGGGATGATCAAAGAGGGTGGGAAGAGTGAGAGACAAATTCAAATCATTAGTGGGAAAATGCAGCCTCTTGTGCAGCAAAGTTGGGTGATTCACGGAACAAATCTGTATTTAGCTGCGTGAATCAAAGTTAGGGAGAAAAAACAGAGCCAGCGCTTCGCATCCTGTTTTGTCCTATGCAAAGAAGAGAACTGGTGAAGTTGGGGGGTTTTTTATTTCCTAATTCTGATTCGTGCAGCTCAGACCAGCTCGGAGCAGAGGCAGCTTTGTCTGGATGCGGTGTCTGCTCCTCAGGCTTCTGCTTGGGGAATTTGCAACTGATGTTGTGTCCCATATTTAGTATTCCCAAGAAGTTAATATTGCAAAGCCCAGGAGGGTCCATGAGGGCACCGAGGACTGTTTTCTTATTACTAAACAGAGAGATATTAACAACACAATGTAGAAATGTAAAAAAAAAGGGAAGGGAAGAAAAGCAAAGCAAAGACGGCCGCCTGCTCTTTTCTTCTCGGTATTATTATTTGTGACAAAGCCTTTGGTCCATTTTTCTTCATAATTTGCAGGACTCCTAATGGGAACAGCACCTCCCAATTACCATGGTTGCCAAAGGCTAATTTGGTTACCCTCAGGATCCACAATAGAGAAACTGTGTCGGCCCTTTGTAGATATTTGCATACTATACATACCGGGAATGTAAAGCAGCTGCCTGGGCCCTATTCCACTATCATGGCAATTATGGGTCATTAGCTTTTTCTTCCCCCCCCGCCCCCCTTCTCCCTCTTCTTCCCTTGTTCTCATCTCCTAAACTCTGCCAGGCAGCAGAAGCAGCTGATGCTGGTGCAGCACGACGGGAGGAGCTGCCTTGTCTCGTTGAAGGGTTGGGGGTGACAAACGGCCGCTCGCCTTTATCCTGCTCTTTCTCCTCCTTTTCTCCTTCCTCGGCGTCCTCCTCAAGAGCATTTGCATGTGGGACACGTGTGCCCATGCACGTGTGTGCCCATACATGTGTGTGCCCGAGCACATGTGTGCACTTTGTGCTGGGAAGGCTGGAGAGGCGATGGATGGGTGGATGGATGGCAACAGCCACAGCACCGGTTGGGAGCAGAAGCACGAGCTGCCCCGTGCCCATTATGTTCCCATCAGACCCCACCTGTCAACACCGAGCTCCTTGGGGGAAACCTCCCGAGACTCTGGAAACTTTTGCGGGCTCCCAGGGGCCTGGAAATTAAAGGAGGGGACAAAAGGGAACTCTATCTTAATCCGTTTGGTATTCAATTTGTTAAATGGCCAGAGCCTTTTAATAGTTTATCTCCCTTTTGTTCTGAGCAACATTTACAGTCTCTCTGTCGTTTACAAGGAAGCGATGGTTTTGCATATACATTAATTTTTTTATGAACTGCTAATTTTATTGACAATAAGGATAGATTGAAAGACCCGAAGCTTTTGTGTTGTTTTGTTAAAGCAAATAAGTAAAGCACAAATGTAAATTACATCTCCAGGTTCACATTAGAGGTTTGCAAATAATACTGAGCTAATGGTTATTGCTAAGGAAAATAGCACTGGGATCAATATTCTATACAGTAGGACGCAATACCTCTCTCTCTTTTAATCACCTCATTGCAGAAATGGCATTGAAATTTGAAATCTCATTTTCTCCATTTGTACAAATTGAACATAAATCATTGTGAGTGAGGGGAGGTTTCGGGCAACTTCACTCTTTGTGGGATTGCATTACTAATTAGTGCTGGAGGGGAGCGGGGAGCTGGGCAGGGCTCAACTGGACCCTGCAGATGGTTCTGGAAATAAAGAACCGGGGGAAATAAAGGTGGTTTCATCCTTTTCTGCACTGGGGTCTTCAGAGATATTTGATGTTTGTTTCTTGCCGCCATTAAAAAAGGATAAATAATTAAGAACAAAGTGCTGACATGACTCTTGCCGGGGTTGAGAGTGTAGCAGGTACTCTACCCAACACAACATCATCTCTAGGAGTTTGCTCTGAAGGTGAGTCTGGCAGTGCTCTAAGTGACAGGTTGTGGCCCATTTCATGCTGCATTGGGGGTGATGATGTCATGGTGCTGCTGGTGATGTCATGGTCTGTTGATAATCTTGTGTTGAGGTGCTGCTGGTGATGCCACAGCGCTGCTGGCGATGCCATGGCCTGCAGAATTAGGGAGGTCTCAAAACAGTGTCATTCCTGCTGGCTGGAAAAAAACCCAACCCCTAGTCTGCTCTTCCACTGTCTCTAATTTGCTTAAATAATGTTTGAGGGAAATAGTACCTGAAAAATCTTTGCTGTTGGTAATTTTAAACCCTTTTTGCTGTGGGGCGAGTGGCTTTCCTGGATGTGCATGTGCCATGTGGGTGCTCCCCTGGCTTCTCCAGAATGAGCCAGGACATCAAAACCATTCAGATAAAGGTGGTAGCTATTGGGTAAGTGATACAGGCTGAGAGATAGGACAGATTTGGATTAAAATGTTTAGATAAACAGGGTTTTATTTGTCTGTGTGGAGAGGATACTACTGTGAGTGTTATGGAAGGAGGAGTCTGAGCGACTGGGAAGGGTTCACACAGAGTGGGTGGGTTCCAAGCATCACCCCCATGGATAAAGACTATTTTAAATTATTCACTATCAGTCCTAGAGATTTATCACTACACCTGTATTTTTCCATCATTTTCATGCTTTCTAAACCACTACAATAGGAGATAAATTGGTAACTTTATGGGAGAAACTGTTATTAAGGCTCATTATATAAATTTGTTCTCACCGATTTCGATAGCGGAAAGTGAAGAAAATAAATAAAATACCCTTGAAAGTGAAGAACAAACACTGAGCTGGCAGAGCTTCTAGCAGAGAAAAAGAACTTGAACGGTTTTAGAAAGTTGGGGGCAGAAATCTCAGACTCAAACCCAGGGGTGGCTCAGGCCTGGAATATTCGAGAGGGTGGAAGAGAGATCCAAATTATGACAAATGCTGATTTCAGACGTAGTCAGGATGCTATTTAAAATGCTTAGTATTTATGGAATGATAAGGGAAAGAAATGATGGAGAAGTTTGCTCATGGAGGCTCAGTCTGTGCCGCCAAGCTCTGAAGGAGCTGCATCATCCCTCCATCCTTACCCAGACCACATCCAACCAAGACCACCCTCTACTGGGGGCTTGCTCGTGAGCGGTGGCTTGTGACACACAAACCATCCCACACTTGGCAGGAGCCTTTGGGACGTGGAGCATCATGCAAAGGACAAGGCAGCTTCTCTGCTCCTTCGTTACCAGTATGGTGGTGAAGCAGAAAGGACAAAGTGTCCTGCAGCACGGGACCAGACCATGGGGAACACTCCTTCTGCCTTCTCCAGAGCATTTGCTCTTCAGAAGCCACCTACAAAGAGGTGTGTTTGATCAGCCCCTAATCCAGGTCATCTCGCTTGCCCCAGAAGAACTTCACGTACGTGATGAAAGAGGCATTTACAAACCTACGGAGCCCTGAAGGAGGGAATTATTGTATGAGTAATAATAAGCACTTAAATAGCACTTGACAACTTGATTGATACAAACATTAACAGATTAACTCCTGCAGGACCCAGTGATGGATATGTGCTTCCCTCCACTGCAGTTGGAGAAACTGAGGTGGAGAGGTAGATTAATTTACTTGCTGACCCACGGTGTGTTGCCAGAAAAGGCAGAATTAGAATTATAGACTTCTTAATGACCAATTAGCAAAATTATAAAGCAAAAGAGCGATAGCCCCGATAGCAACCTCTAGGATCAGTGTGAGAGGACACTGTGTAACCTCAAGATCTCATTTCCAAGTAGTAATTTCAGTCAAGAGATCATAATTGTGTGTAGAAATTAGGATTATTTTTATCGTGTACTTTGTCTTGCGTTTGTCCTGTCCTCCATTTCGTGTGTGCAGATTCTGACTTTATAGATATTTATCTATATTTATATGCATACATATATGGTTCTGGCAGTATCAGCCATAAAATACAGCCATCTATAAATATGACTCCTTCTACTTATTGGACTGCACCTTTTGGTATGTACATTAAATATGCGTCTATTTTACTACCTGCAGAACACAAATATGAGTGAAATCCAGCTATTTGCCTATTACTCTCTTGACTGAAAAATGGTGTGTGTTTGTAGTGTGGATAGATACACAGTTTGTGCTGGAGCAAAGGTGTTATTGATGAGTTTGAGATGACGGCAGCGCTTACGAGGAGTGGAGCCCTGAGTGACTTATGTGGCTCATCCCGGACTAACGGCAGTAAATTGTTTCTGTCACGCCACTTCTCGGTGTATTTTATGCATATTTTACAGGCAAACTATTTCAAAAAGATGTTTGTAAGGAATTATTTGTACCATTTCTCACAGGCAGGCTGCCCTTTGCCAGCACTGAGGCTGTGCAAGAAGAGGAAAATTGTACAAATAAGATTTTAGAAACCTTTCCTTACATGAAGTATTATTTTTGTATATGATAATGGGAAGATCATAGAATCAACGAGGTTGGAAAAGACCTCTAGGATCATCAAGTCCAACCTTTAAGTTTTCACATGTATCTTGAAAATTTCCTAGGTGTAGAGTGCTTTGCTCACCAGAAAGCTGTAAAATCACAAAAGTCTTACTCTGCTTTTAGTGAGTCGCAGAACTAGTGAGTCCATCATTGAGTCCAACCTTTGTCCAACATCTCCCTGACCCCCAGACCATGTCCCCAAGCACCACATCTACTCGTTTGTTGAACCCCTCCAGGGATGGTGACTCCACCACCTCCCTGGGCAGTACCATGGGTCTGCATCTTCCTGCGGAATAGAAAATCCTGGGATCCTTTTTGCTCCCAGCTCTTCTGTGCCAGGACCCCACGTGTCCTCCTACCAGCAGCTGCTCCAGGCTCTGAGCCTGGTTCTTTCTCTCTGCTATCAGCAAAATTTGTCTAACTTTGGGGCAGGGAGCTGCATTTCAAACACGGTGAATTATTATGTTGTAATTTAAAAAACCCCAAGAGTTTCACAACAATAACAGGTAGTGACGTCAGACAAGAAATAACAATAAAAGGCCTTAAGGGCTCTCCCTTGGCTTCAGCTGGGGATTGTGCCGGACCAGAAAAGCAGAGAAATCTATTGCTCTAAGCTCCTGATCCTTGCAGGAGTGATCTCAAGGTTATAATCTCCCTCCAGCCAAGGGGCTGTGTGGGGACCAGGCAGCAACAAGCCCCCAGCCCCAGGCAGCCAGCGTGGGGCTGGGGCTGCTCCGGGTGCTCCTCAGATGAAGTTCAGAGGAGAGAGGGAAGAGGGACCCTTGGCTGGGGCAGGGCCCAGGGTGGCCCCTGGTCCCCCTTGGTGTGCCCATGCCAAAGCACAGCTGGGACATTAGCGGGCAGGCAGTGGAAGCATAATAATAATTCTGCAGATCAAAGCAGCTCTTCTTCAGACAATTACAGTAAAATTGAAGCTCTCCTCCAAGAGAAGCGCGTGCCCTTGTTGTGGTTTTCCTTTTTTGCCCTCCTTTTCTTTCTTTCTGTCCCCCCCTTCCCTTTTTTTTTTATCCTTTATGAGCAAATTGCTTTTTCAGGGCTATAGAAAGAGCCGATTGGAAGCTGAAATCCTCCCTCTCTGCCCAGGGGTGGGATTCCCAGGGTTAGACATGTAACATCTGAAGGGTGATTTTTTTTTAAATTGATATCCAAGAATAAAAGAGAGAATAGTAGGAGAAGCTGATCAGGAATGAATAAAGTCTCCTTTTAAGCTGAAATAACCTTCCCCCCCCTCCCCAATTTTCCCTCCAGAAAAGCCGGACTGTAATTGCTTGCAATCACTCGGCACAAATTGTCTGTGCGTATTTGCTTTTTAATTTTGTATAATCTGGTCCATTTCGCTCTCTCTGCCTTTGAGTTTAACCTCTCTCTTTCTCTCCCTCCTTTTCTCTCTCGCCTGCCTTCCCTTTCTCTCTCCCTTTAATTCTGCGATGCTGCTAAAAAAAAAATTATGACTAATTCACAGTGATATTTGATGGCTTTTACTAAGGAAAGGCACTTAGGAAAAAAAAAGACTGAGTGGACATGTGCTGCAACTGGTGAGATTTCATTGTTCTCTTTGAAGTGTTTGTTTATTTGTATCTTTATTTCCTTTCTGTTGCCTTAAGATGCAGGACGCTGTTTTAATACGTATATAGGCTGCGTTCCCCAGCTGAGCCGAGCACCCCCCAACCGAGGATGGTCCATGGACCTTCTGGTGGAACTGGCAGTGAGGTGGTGGCATCATCTGCGGGGTCTGGATGTCTCAGCCCTTTTTACTGGGGAGCCCCAGGGCTTTAACATCTCTTCCAGGTGAATTGGGTGCTTAGTAAATAACGTTGCTGAGATTCGGTGGTTAGAATTTAAGGGTCTCAGATTTTGCAGTAAGATTTCCTTCAGGCAGATGCCTGTGGGAGCTGGTCTCCCAAGGTTTAGTCCAATATTTGAATAGAAGCCTAATTGGTGTCCTGGAAAAAAAATCTTGTGTGTTAGAAAGTGGTAACAGAGATCCTGGGAATGGGAAAGTAGAGAGAACATCTGTTGGAATAGTTTCTCATCATTAATTCTTCATTTAAAGAGGAGTCCCTGTAGCCTCAGTGGCATATCAGCACTAGGGGCGAGATCAAAGGGATGAAGAGTTCTATCACATGGCAAATTTGAAATATTTTTTTTTTTAAGCAACTTACTGACTTTGTCCACTTGGCAGCTCTTTCTCCAGCCTCAGGGCTGTGTGGTCCTTGTCCTGCTCTCTCCCCGTCCCCTTGGGCCAGTGTTCGGAGCAGCTTTGGTCTCAGTTGGACATCCCAACGTGAGAACCAGCTTCTCCTCTGGCTGCCACCACCTTGGCTTCCCAAAGCACAACATAGTGTTCTGGCTCAACATGTGTGGCCCTGGTGCCTGGCAGTGTCTGGAAGCCCAGGAGTTTTCCTGGGATCTCTGTGGGTGATGTGCTATTTGGGATCCTTGGTCCAGTGTTCAGTTGCTATGTTTTGGGGTTTTTTTCTCCTGCTATGTTGTTTGGGATTTGGTTTGGTTGTGGTGTTTTTTTATCATTCCAGCAATGAAAAATGGTAACAAACAAAAAACAAACCCCAAAATACTGTGTAAGTCTTATCCATTAATATAGTTTTATGTACTTTCTCTTAAGTTCGGGGTTTTTCTTGCTATTCCCAGAGCCAGCACAGTCACCCTATGTAGATTTTAGTGGTAGTTTGTATATTACATTTTTTGGTTCTGTTCTTACTAAAAATGGTCTGAGGAAACATTGAGGGTTTGTTTTCTTTCTGGAGGACTTCTAATGAATAGTTCTAATCATCAGCAGGGGTGTTTGTATGAACAAGTCCCCTGGTCTTACAGAACAGCTCGGGGGGAGACCCACCACGTGACAGGAGGGTGGAGGTGTCAGGACCCATCAGAAGTCACCTTCCAGTCGCCATTCTCCAAGAGCTCTTGCTTTCTGCAGATGGGAATTTAGCTCCTATTAGGTGTCATTCTGTGGTGGGGCGCAGCAGGAAGCTCAGGCTCTGGTTTCTCTTGAGATTTCTCCCACAGGTAAATAACTTATTTTTTAACTTGCAATGGCTTTAAAGGAAAAAGGGGAAAAGCCTCTGGCTGCATGGAGAGACCTGAAAGGTGTCTGGATTCCAATCTTCAAGCTGTAGAGGGACCAGGGAGACAGGCAAGCACTGGCCTTCAATTTAAATAAATAAAGAAAAGTAAAACAGAGAAGACAGTCTTACCCTAAAAACAAAGAGCTGCCGATTCCCGGCAAATGAACCTGTAGGAAAAAAACCCCGGTGCAATTTAAGAAGGAAAATTCCATGTATATTTTTCTTGATGGTTTTAGGTTTGTTTGTAACAGATTTATAATGCTTGTATTATTCGGCTTTTCATTTGAAATTCTAATGAGCCTTTTGAATGGACTGGTGCAGGCTAGGAAGTAAAGAGCATAAAATAGTTGCATTGACTTATGATTTTCTGCTGACTTTTTCATTGTCATCCCATATCTTCATTCTCTGTCACCAGCCCATTCCGGGAATGTCCTCGGTTGCCTGTTTGATGGCGCGGTGGAATAGAGGAAACTGCATGAATTGCAGATGACTGGATAATTTATTCAGCTGTGGTCTGTCATCTTTGGGTAACAGGAGAGACAGCTTTAAATACATGTTGTGAGGGGATTGGAGATTTGAAACAAGTTCTCTTCTGACTTTCTTCCTGGAGCGTAGAGAAGTGTATTTTTCCTCTGGCTCATGGTGTCTGTCTTAATGGCAGAGGCCTCATAGAATTGTCTTGGTTGGAAAAGACCTTCAAGATCATGGAGTCCAACCGTTAACCCAGCGCTGCCAGGGCACCCTCAGCACCACATCTCCAGAGCTTTGTTCTGGAAGGTCTCAGAATTAGCCAGAACTGGCTCAAAAGATCAGTGTGGCTGATCAGAGCAGCACCTTGGGTCTGCCACAGCTCAACAGTGGGTGCAGCAGCTTCCCTAGAAGTTTGTGGCAGTTGAATTCTTTTAGGGTATAACCTTATGCTTTTAAGTAATATCTTAGCAGGAAGAACATCTTCTAAATAAGATCTTAGCAGGAAGAAGAGCATCATTTGCTGGCCCACGGGGTTTGTGAGACTGGAGACCCCCAGTTTTCCTCAGTTAATGGTGAGGATATGATGTTCAGTTGCAGCTGACTCTCATCCAATCCCTGTGTGAGATTTCTGATAGTGGGGAATGTTTGGGCCTTTTTGTTCCCCCGAGCTGTCTCTTCACAATAGATATTTCAGGGTCTTTCAACCAGTTAGGAAAGTTCATTATATTTTTAATACAATGTAAAAAAAATTAAAATAATGATTTGATATACAGGCATTGATGAAAGATGTATTTTTAAAGTAGTAAATTAAAATCTCATTAATATTTCAGTGAGAATATTTTGTGCTTATCTGTTTCATCTCTATTTTTGACCTATGGCTTGGAGTTCACAGCATGAAGGAGATGGTGAAATCTGTTCACCATAAAATGTTAATTATAAGTAAATTACAGCACAAACGTTCAATCAGCCACATTAATTCTACATAAAGTGAATTATTGTAGCAGAAAATTTTAAAATGTGACTGAATTTTATAATCTGCATCCTCCATTTTCTACCTTTGCTCTTATTGCTGTGCTGTTCCTCTCCAGCATGGCTGAGCTCCTTGTGCTCTGATGGTAAATGCTTTCTGCTTAGGTGGTGTTAGAAATGGAAGAGCACAATTTGATCCATTTGTTTGCAGCCAACTAAATGTCTCTTAAATACAGAACATTTTCTTTGCCCCGTGGGATGATGCGATCCCATTGGAGGGGTTGGGAATGCAGGAGCTGAGATTGGAAGTGTGAAGCTTTGGGGGTCAGGACCCAGGCAAGGATGGGGGCTGGTGGCCATGCTCTGGTCCACTCTTGACCTGCTATTGGAATTATCATCGTGTCATGTGCATTTCCAGCAACTGGGATCAGTGTTAATCCTGAATTTATTTTGCCAGGCAAAAGGCACAGCTGAATCCCTGTGTACTTGAGAACTTCAGCTGGAGGCCTTGCTGGCCTCCTGACCCCTGAGAGAAGGGCTTCATTTTAACACCAGACTGGTCTATAATGAAGCTTTGGGATTTTTCCTTTGGAAATCCAAACGTTGATAAAAGAATTTCTGACAAGATGCAGTTCAAGAAATGCCTCGTGCTTGGTGGGGCTGGTTGTGGTGATGGTCCTGGGAGACATCAGGGCTCTCGCTCCTTGGTAAGGCCAGAGAAAAGTCTTGTTTGAGTAGTTTTATTGTGGTGTTTCAGGTTAAAGGTCCACACAGTGAAAAATACGTGGTTTACATTTTACGTATAACTTTTTCTGGGAAAGCAGGGAAGAAAAGTGAATGTTTCTTGTGCAGGTGCTGCAGGTTCAGAGACTCTGGGTATTGCTCTGGCCCTGTTCTCTTTGCTGAAGTGTTTCCCGAGCCAGTAAGTTGGATGTCATTGAAAATCTTCTGTAACTCATGCTTGGGTTGTTCCCTTCGGTGCTGCCAGGGTCCTGCAGATCCCACCCCACGTTTCTACGTGATCGTGCTCCCACATCTGAATCATTTACCACCAGCATGAAACGTGGGCTCCAGAAAATGTGTGTGTGAGTCACTGAGGTTTGAGCTGCAGCTGAATGCTGCAAACGGTTTTGAGAGAAGTGTCTGTGCATTTGTTGGGAAATGAAGGACTCTTTGGTGGAAAGGTGTGATAGGAAAGCTAGGTGAAGCACAGAAATGTAAACCGTTTGCTGCCCAGGACCTTGTTCCCAGCAGGTCCCAGGGACAGACAGTGTGTCAGGAGGTTTAGATTGGACATTAGGAAGAAGTTCTTTACTGACAGAGTGGTCAGGCATTGAAACAGGCTGCCCAGGGAGGTGGCGGAGTCACCGTCCTGGAGGGGTTTAACAAATGAGAAGATGTGGTGCTTGGGGACATGGTCTGGGGGTCAAGGAGATGTTGGACAAAGGTTGGACTTGACAATCCTGGAGGTCTTTTCCAACCTAAATGATTCTGTGATTCTAGTAGGCAGGTGTGAATTATCTGAGATGCACTCAGCATTTAGTCATTTAGAGGCACTGTGTTGTGAGGAGACCAAGCTCAAATACAAAGACTTCTCCTCATTGCACTCACCTTTACTGGCTTTTGTCAGGGCACAGCATAGTCAAATGATTTTTCATTTAATAATGAAAGGTTTGTTGGTGCATGAATGAAAGCATGTAATGAAAGTTTTAGTGATGAAAGTTCAGCAATGGAAGTTTTGTTGGGTTTTGATCAGCTGCCTTCATCAGCTAATAATAAACATTTATTCATCTCCTCTGCTCTTCTCATGTTGCTGCTGGGGGAGGTTCTGCAGCACGCGTGGAGATGGGTTTCAGTACAGCTGGAGGGTACCTGGGCAAGGTGTAACCCTAAAGACAGACTCATCAGGATGTTAGAAGAGCAAGATGTGATCAGCAAAGCCCCTCAAAATGGAGAACTGTGGAGGAGGAAGAGCGTGAGGCTCTGGCTGCTGAGAGCCCTTGTTTTCCAGTAAGCAGCATGATTGGCAGCAGAAATAAACACGAGCGGGAAGCTTGTGTATCAATCTAATTGTATAATTGCAGGTTGCTTTCTGCCTGGGTTGATGTGCAGATTGTAGTAATGTGTAGTGTCTCTTTGGTAATTTGCTATTAAATCCAACACTAGGAAGCAGTTCAGTGGCTTCCTGTGCGGGTACCTGGGGCTCGTGCTCCCTTCTCCCCGTCCTCAGTTTCTCCTGGTTTTGCTTAGATGGTGGGCAAAGTTTTTCCAGCAAATTGCAGAAGGTGAGTTGGGTGTCAAAATGTGATAACTCATCACACAGTGTTGTAAAAGTCACTGCTAGGAGCTGGGAGCAATGTTTAATTATTCCCTCTGAACTTGTGCAAATACTGTTTTGTATATATTATAAATATATTACAATATTTCTATATACTGTGATCGGTATACTGAAGAACACAGTTGGGCTGAGCTTCTGCCCGGGCTCTTCTTGGAGCTCCTGGCAGAAGAATGGAAGAGTAGGAGAATAGTGTTCAAGGAAACTCATCCAGGAAAAATCCTGAGGGTGGAAAAATGTCAAATATTATCTCTGAGGATGGATGTAGAACAAAGGCACAAAGGGAGGAAGCAGCTTCTTACTGGGAGAATAGGAGAAGGCTCAAACCCCACAGGGTCAAATGTCCATCCAGCCCATTACACTTTGTTAATGACTTACCAGTGTCTGATGTTCTTACTTCTGTTACCACTAATCAGCTGTTTTTCCCGTGCAAACATCCCTGCCCTTCTTCCTCGGTGATAAATTGATCTCTGGCTGGCGATGCTGTAATTCCAAACCAGAAGTTCATAAGCTTGATCTTGACCAAGAATGACAAAGATTTACTTTTCTGATTGATGGAAGGATCTTCCCAACTGCTTTTCTCCTACGTGCCAGTTGCTGTTTGCTCGACTGTTTGCTTCCTTTTCTGTCTTCTTCTTTGTTGTGGTTTGCAAACCACTTATAAAAAAACAATTAAAGCTGAAACTGTCACGTGGTAGTTGCTGTGACTTGCAGAAATGCAGGTTTTGACAAGCTCTCCTAAAGAAATCCTTTGGAAGATCAGAGAATTACAGAACCATAGAATGGTTTGGGTTGGAAGGGACCTCCAAAGGTCATCTAGTCCAACCCCCCAGTAAGATAATTCTAAATAGATCTTGCCAGGTCACGAGCGTCTCCATTCAGATGAATGTATCCTCAGCCAGGCTACTTACACCACGGAATTCAGGGCATAGTTTCAGCAACAGTAGCTGAGATATTTCTGGGAAGGCTGCAGAAGTTTTTTATAGGCTCTGGGATGTGTGACCTGCTGGGGTCCAGAGGACTCATCCTGTGCAGCTCAGCTGTGCCAGCCCTGCCCGAGTGGCAGCATCCACCTTGTCCCTGCTGCAGGAGCAGAGACAAAGGCAGCACGTAATAAACTAACTAAAATTAAAAATCAATGTATAAACAATTTCCTACTCAGGAAGGGGAAGAAGGTGGGAGCTGCATGAGGCATCCGTGGGTCCCCCCTGCCTAAGGAGCATCTAGAAAGCACTTGGGTGTCCTATGGTGGATGGGGTTTGATTAAATAGTGGAACAAAAGAGGATGTATTTTGCACAAACTGGAATAGGAATTTAATACAAGATCCTGTGGGTTTGTACTGGGAAGCATATGGCCTGATATTATAGATAGTGGCTGTCCTTTAGGATCTGATAAAGTATTAGAAACAGACGTGGGTATTTTTGAGCCATTCTGTAGGAATTAATGCTGAATTATAATCTTTTTCCAGAGCTGACGAGATGAGTTAAGGTTCCAGATCCTTTCTTTCAAATTGCATCTATTTTTAGATCAATTTTGATAAAATGCTAGCAACTTAGTGTACTTTGTTTCTAGGCTCCATACTTTTATCTATAGATTATAGTCTAATCTAGCCATAGCGCTGTCTATTAAATAACTGCAAATGAATAGATATTTAAATGGGAAAAAAAAAATCTGAGCTTTTTACTTTGGAATGTAAGAAGACGAAAAGCCTCTTTCCTCCATATTTCATGAACTATATGGGGAAAATAATAGCTGGATCATTATTTTTGCCCTCCTCTATGCAACAGTGCTGATGGTATGATAATTTTTTTGTTTTCTTATGCTGAAAATTGATAGTGGGCCAACAGGTAGACAGAAATGCAGTCCATAGGATATTGTCCTGTGCATAGATGGTTGATACCAGTTGACCACTGGTCTTGAGGGGGTTGCAAAGGTTTGGTGACATGTCCTGTTCTTGATGCAACATCTTCCCTGCCATGTGAATTGATGCATAAATCAGGCAGACACCTGGACCAGTCGTGGCCTCCTCCTCCTTCTCCTCCTCCTTCAGTGCCTTGACACAGCCACAGCAAAATGTCCTGCCTGGCTCAGACACTGATTGCATCCCCAAAACTTAACCTCTGAGCTCCTGGGGATGATGCTCAAGCCAGAGATCACTGAGCTTGTGAAGATCAAGAGGCTGTCAGTGAGGAGGGCCGGCTGGGCTCAGACCCACCATCAGCTTCAGACACTCATTAGTCCCAACCCAATGCCTGAAAATAACGTGCAGGATTTCAGCTTAGTCAGGGCATTTGTGGTGTTGGGATTACCTGGAGGTGTCTCCTGCTGGCTGGGGCTGGCAAATGGCATTATCCAGGGGGAACAGCCCTGTCTGATGTTCCCATGAGGACGGCTGCGTCCTCTCTCCTGCACATCCAAACTGGTCTTGGCAAGTGGAAGTTTAATTAAGAGCCTCCCTGGGCTTAGCCAGGCTGGAACTAGCCAGGCTGGGCATTAGTGGCTGTGAGGGGCCCTTGGCAGCATCTTGGGAATACACGGGGGAAAAGGCTCAATTCCTGCTAAATGTCACCAGGCTGCTGCCTCGCTTTGTATGGCCTCCTTTTGAGTGTGGTTGCACTTTGTCTACCTGGAATATGCAAATAGTATTCAAATGAGATCTCAGCATTCAGACTGTCAGTGCATACCCCACAGCTTCCCTCCAGCAAATGACTAATGGGAACATGTGTTCTTTCTATTTTTATAAAGCCGGGGGAATAAAGGGAAGGAGGGACGGAGCTGCTGGGATTAGAAGGTGGCCTCTTTCTGCTGAGGTGGTTTTCTGGGGGCAGAAGGTGGCAGGACGGCTGCTGGCCCAGGCTGGGGCAGCTCTCCTGGGCTGGAGCTACTGGGGTGAGTGACCAGTGCCAGGAGCTGCCCCAGTCCAGGGTAGCAAGGATGCTCCACAGCCCGTTCCTCCCAGGGTTTCCAGGTCTCAGAGCTCAGACAAGCAGCACAGTGTAGGCAGCCTGAACTTTTTTGGTAGCATAGGCCATCTTCTTTCTTTTTTTCCCCCAGTCCATTTTATTCACAATTATACACATCACTATATTTGTTAATGTTCCTATGGCAACAGCTTGAACTGCTTACATAGAAATGTAATGTCAGGAAACTATTTAATGCCTCTGTGGATGACTTAATGTGATTTTAGCCCTCTGGAGCAAGGAGAAATCAGCCTGGTCCAGCACTGGGAGCTGGCTCCCAGCACGTGCTCTGGGTGGAACCAGCCTGGGGTTCTCCACCACTTTGGGAGTTTGCTCTTGTCTCCTAACCCACATCCTTCTCAGAGCAGGACGTTGCCTTCTATGTTGTCATGGCCTCAAGGTGCACCAGGGGAGGTTTAGATTGGGCATTAGGAAGAAGGACTTTACTGCAAGAGTGGTCATGATAGTTTCCAGCCCTCCAGCCTGGATGGCTTAGAACAATTTCCATTGGATCTTATGTATCCAAATGGATAGCTGATGGTATTCTAAAGAATTATATTTAATATACTAAAAATCAATTTATCTGCAGTGTTCGACTCTTGTCTTCATGATATCCACCCCGTTATAATTTAATCCTGCCTGTTAGTACACTCTAATTAAAACTGGCAAGCACATTAGCCAAAAGATCACTTTTAAAGAGAGGAAACAATCTTTGTGTGTTAGACTGAAAAATGCAGAAATGAGTTTGTGGGGGTTAAAGGGCATGAGGGGGGCACAAGCTCCAAAAGGAAGACTTTCCTCACAGGCTGCGGCTGGGAGGGAGGTGACAGTACCTTGCTACTGGCTTTATTATCTGTTTACATGGCTCCAGAAATTCAAAATCTTGCTCTGATATTGAGAGAATCTGAGAATAAAAATGCATATTTTTGAACTAGTGGTGTCTCTGGAAAGCCTTCCTCTGGGGCTGCCAGTTTTAACAAAGAGTTACACTGCCAGTCTGCAAACAGGGCTGTGCTTTCAATATAGAATCATAGAATGGTTTGGGTTGCAAGGGACCTTCAAAGATCATCTAGCCCAACCCCCCTACAATAAGCAGAGACATGTCTAACTGGGTCAGGTTGCTCAGAGCCCCATCAAGCCTGAATATACTCATTTCAGGTGTTCTGCTTCCAACTCTAAATGCTTTCAAAGGGGATGCTCTTCCCACCTCTCCCAGATGTCCAAGTCCTTGGAAACGTGTCATTTTTCCCTCCCTCCCTCTGTCCTGCTCTGACACTTGCAGCTTGGCCGTCCCCACAGAAGGACAGAGGCTCCCCAGCCTCGCTTGCCAGCTCGAAGCACGACCAAGGTGTTTCCTTCTGCTTTTAATAAGATTGTCAGCACTTCTTGCTGCGCTGAATGAGGAGAGGAGTGTGATTTAAGCAGCCAGAATAGGAAGCTCACTCTTCTTAATTAGCACTAATGCAGTGAAGGTTGTTTGCTGGCCCTGGCAGAGGGGAATGGTAATTAATATAGCAGGGAGACAGACAGACAGTTCAAGGCCAGCCTGGGTGCCTCCGACCCCAGGACAGTGATGGGGGGGAGTGGGAGTCCGGCGGCCACAGGAGACAAAGCCTCCCCCCATGGGATGGCCAGAGCTCCAGCAGTGTCCCTCAGCCTCCTGCCCAGCTCCACATCTCCGGTGCTTAAGGCCTCATCCAACCCTGGCCTTGAACATCTCCAGGGTTGGAGCATCCACAGTGCCCCTGGACAACCTGTGCCAGTGTCTCACCACCCTCACAGTGGAGAATTTCCTTCTACACATTCTTTGTGTGCTTGCTCTTGCCTCCCCAGACAGGTTGCCCAGGACCAATGGGCTCCACAGTGACAGCAACTGGTGCTTGCTGTCCATGTCCATTCAGAAGCCTTGAGGTAGCACCTAATGTTATGCTCAGGAGAATTGTGGGTTTACTTAATTTGAGGTTCCTGATTCTGTTGGCAAGTACAAACCAAATGATGCCTGATGAAGGGGGTCTCGAGTTAGTCGTACGGTTTGTAAAGACATTGAGACTTGTCATCTTAGCTGGGAGAGAAGTCACCCAACCCCCTAAAATGAGATTTCCCCGGGTCCCTGGAAGCTGGATAAACCAGATAAATGTGAGCGCTACAGGATTTACTCCTTAAATGTTCCAATAAAAATGGTTTAGCTGAGGAATTGACTTCCTCAATTAAATGGCCTTGAAATCACCTTTTGAAAAGTGAGGCAGTATTTAAAATGTTGAAGGAAAAGCAGCAAGTAGAGTGGACAAGGCTTTTACCTGTCTGGAGCAGCGTTCCTGAAAAGCTGCTTGGTAAACTCCTGCAGGGAACTGTTACCATAGATAATGGGAGGAAACTCTGCTTTTACCACCAAAAAAGAAAGTCCAGGTCCTGAGGTGGTTTTTAGGATTCCACCACAGAAGTGGGACCGAGGAGGTGATGCTAATCTGGTTTGTGAGCTGAAAGGGGCCTATAGGAAGGTGGGAGGATCTGTTCTCAAGGGATTGTAGTGACAGGATGAAGGATGATGGGTTTAAGCTAGAAAAGGGTAGATTTAGATTGGACATTAGGAAAAAGTTCTTTAATATGAGGGTGGTTGATCAGTGGAACAGGTTGTCCAGAGAGGTGGTGGAGGCCCCATCCCTGGAGACATTCAAGATCAGGCTTGATGTGGCTCTGAGGTAGAGATGTCCCTGCTTCTTGTAGGGGGGTTGTTGGGATGACCCATTAGAGGTCCTTTCCGACCCAAACCATTCTATGAGTCTAAGAAACAAGCACTAGCTCAGGTGTGACCCTTCCTGGTTGGGTTTTTGGTGGTTGTTCTTTGGGGGAGTTTTCGCTTTCCTTTGTTCTGGATTTAGGGTATTCTCCTTATATACTGCAGGGGATCTGTTTACATCTTTTCCATTTGGCTGTTCTGGGAGCTGGAGTCTTGCTCAGTAGCTGAGAAAATGCATGCAAGTGTTCTTCCACCAGGGACCAGGAGCTGGCAGGAGGCATCTCACTCCGAGTGCCCGGCCACCCCCCCGCACGCCCAGGGCTGCACTAATGCAAGAAACGCTCTTGCCTTTTGTCTGCTGCTGCCCATCAAGGACTGAGCAGAGACCAGGAGACTCGTGTCACCCCAGACTGAAGTTGAAGTAAGGTCAGAAAGGTGAAAAGGCAATATTTTATCCATTAAGAAGCCCAAGGCATTTGGATTTCTGCCAGAGCAGCAAATGCTAAATCATCATATCCCAACTGGGGGATTTATGGCAGAGTTACAAAGATGATAATTTATTTAAGCTCTTGTGCTTAGAATTTTTTTTTTCCCTGTTGATTCTTATTAGCATGGCACATTTTACACTTTTTAATGGGTATCACAGTGAAGGAGGGAGCATTTGCAAAGAAATGTTATTATCCAGAATACAAGTGTTGTTTAAAGTAGTTCTTTTCCAGGCTCTCAGAAACGTGGACATTTAAAGACAGAGGCAGCATCTGACGTTTTATTAATCATACATACGTATGAAAACTGCCACTATCTTCTGTTTGTAAATCCAAGTAGCAGTTTAAAATCTCCTTTAAAACAAAGCATGTCAAAATACCAGTTTGCTGCCTGTAGGAGCAGGTCACGGTGTGGTGACGAGAGCGATGCTCTCCAGTGTTGGACAAAGGTTGCACTTGATGATCCTAGAGGTCTTTTCCAACCTCTATGATTCTATGTGTACATCTCACCGATGTAATCTGTAAACAAAGCCCAGAGTATAAACTGATTGTGGTGAGAAGATTACATGCTGACCTATGACCTTGGGGTGTATTTATAAAATGCAGAAACCAAAATGTAAAATGGACTTTTCCCACAGTTGAGCAAGTTTCTCCCTGTGAAGAAGCTGGCAGCGAGGATGCCAAGTGGTTCTCCTTGCTTTAGGAAACCTCCTCGTAGATGAGAGGCTCGTCACTCCAGGGTTGCAGGAGTCATGTGTTGGTAGAGGACAGCTTTTGAGGAGTGACAGTAGAACCTGGTGATTAATGGCAGCTAAGATTTCCAATTTAGGCTGAGTCTACACAACAGATTGATGTGTTCTACATGAACTTCTACTGATGGCGCGTTCGGGTTTTGTGTGCAAATTTAATCCTGTGTTTGAACATCCCTCCGTGCAGAAAAGTCACCACGTGGATTGTTGGCATGAGCTGACACCGTGGGTTTAGTTGTTTCAAGCTGAATTAGCAGGGAGGTAGCACTGCAGTTCTACTGTGCAAGCATCCCACTCGGAGTAAATGATTACAGATTTAATCTTTAGTCAGGTCTTTGTGTGTGACTCAGTGACATGTTAAGATTGAAAGGTGGCAGGCAGGAAAATTTTGGTTGTTTCTTAATTGGTTTGTGTGTCTTTCGCTGCCAGTTACAGATTTTGTCATTCTCTGCCATCAAAAATTGTGTGAGTAAGAGCATCTGGCAATCTAGGAAAGAAAAAGGGTATTCCTAAAATCCTTCTTAATTTCGTTTTGCAACAGTTGAATTTTGAGTCTGAAAGAACTTCACATGAAACAGGTCTGACTGTAGTGGCCCCCCCCTTCACTGCTATGGATGGAGCACCGGGGTTGGGGAAGCACGAGGCAGCAGCTGGGGGCACGTCCCACATCCCCAGCACCATGGGCACGTGCCCCACAAATCCTGGATTTGCTGCTGGTGTGAGTTGTTGTCATTGCTTTGATCTTGTTTCAATGCGGTTGTTTGGTAATTAAGCAATTTCTGGATTTATTTTTTTTCAGTACTCAGAAAATGTAAGTTAGTGTCCTATCTAAAACATGGCTCGGTGAACAAAAATTGAGTTTCTAGGCTGAGATGGTGGCTCATCTCACTTGGGTGCTTTCTGTGTCCTTGGTTGCTGCTGTTCTGAGAAATAATCCAACATAATTTTGAAGAAAGCCAAGTGTGTAACCTCTGCCAGTCAGCACGGTGAAACAGCCAGTGTATTTGGAAATAAGTATTTTAGGTATGAAAATTCCTACCTGTTTTCATTCCTTCAATTTTGAGTCTAAAAGCAGCCACAGTGATTTCTTCAAATCTAAAAGTAAAAAACCAAAACGAGAAATGTACAATAAATACAGCCAAAGGATTTCCACACCCCCCAACATTCAGTTCAGTCTTAATTTTTAAAACCAGTGCAAAAATCTTTAATTGGAGCAAGATATTTAGCACTAGAATTAATCAAGTGAAAATAACTGTTTAAAATGCCTTTGTTTTGGATTGGCACAGAACAAATGCTGTTTTGCTATAAATAAAATCTTCATTTGTTGGAAAACAAATTAACGTAGTTAATTTAGATTGTAATGTTTTCTTCTGAAAGGAATTAAAGGGGAAAAAAATTGAGATTTAAAAATTAACTACTTGCTCTAGAAAGTGATGAGAGTTTTGTTTCTGTATTGAGGCCCCTGTTTCTTTTTTGGGGCATTTTTCCTGTAAAATGCCATTTTGATGAGAATTCTCAAACAAAAAAAATTGTGTTTTCAGAAGGAAAGTTGTTTTGCCAAAGCTTTTACATGGCCTCTGGCTGGATCACTCAGTCCCTCGTGGTGGCCACGTGCTGGGCAGCAGCTCCTTGATCTGGGACAGTGGGGACATGGTCCACGTGGCTTTGTCCCATGGTCTCCTTCCTGCATCCTGGGATGCAGAGCATGGCACGGGGCCCTGCCCAGTGCCCTGCCAGCCTGGCTCTGCTGCAGGGCTGGGGCTCCTTCCCTTCTCTACATGTTGGGATCTTCTGCCATGGTTTGGAAGCTCCGGGTGAGGTTCTCCCCATCCATTCTTCTCTGGCCCTGGTTGAACCCCGCTGTACATGCCCCGTTCCCCACTGGCACTTAGTTGAGTGTCCTCTCCCTGCAGGAATCCTGCTGCAGGATCATTTTCTCTGTGCTTCTGTTTTTGATGGACATCTCCAACAATAGACTCGTGTTCCTCCTCCGTCGGTTCCAGCCTGACACAGTTTAATGCAGCAGCGCCTACGGGGGCTTGAAAAGAGCAGCCCCCGTTTTGTTTTTTTCCTTTTCTTAAATTTTTGGTTTTGGCCGAGGCCAAATTCCTTCACCCAGGCAGAAAGATCATCCACGCTGACTGGCTTTTACTTTGAGAGAGCATTTTCCACCCGTCCGTGGCTCCCGCGGAGCGCGTCTCCCACCCCATTCAGAGGAGGGTGCATTTCGCGCATCTGCCTTTTGTTTTGCCTGAGCCTCTGGGACTCGTAGAAAGGGGGAGGAATTGATAAAAGCAAAGCATTTTGCCATAAAAAGAAACTAAGAGGGCAATGGAAGGCCATTTGTGTAATTCCCCAGGCTGTGTCTCTTTGAAAGTGAAGGTCTGGCAGAGTCTGCATAACCCGCTGACTTCGGATCTTCCTTTATACTCTATCATGTGCAATATGTTCTTGTATATGAATTAAAGATTAAAGGCAGCTTAACCTGTATTTTTCCTTTTTTTGGTAGTGGAATGGTGAAACGGCATTTCTGATCAAAAAAGGGGGGGATGTTTGCAAGAAAACACCCATCAGTGTACACCCCTCCCAGCTCAGAGCTGCCAGCTCACTGTGTCTGTGCCACGGGAAAGGGCCTTGCAGGCCTAAAATAATTATTTGTATTTATACGAAGCTCTTTTTCTCCTGGATCCAGCACTGGTTTGTGATTCTCAGTGGTGTGCACGCGGGGAGATGGTGTCTGCAGAGGCTGCACCAGGGGAACTTGCCTGAGCTGTGTGGCTTTGGCTGCCATGGACAGACTGGGTGTGCTCTTCACCTAAAGACATCATCATGTTTTGTGTTAAAATCAGTGTTTGGGGGTGTCTGCCCATGTTCTGCCACTTCCATAGGTAAGGCATGACAGTAGCAGCACCGTTCTTGGGGTGCAGTGAGAAATACCCCCACTTCTGCTATAGCTGCACAGCAGTGGAGCCAGCATGTCCTTCAGGAGAAAATCGTTTCTCAGTGGAAGCAATTTGTTCTGGAAGCTTCTCTGATACTTTCCACTGACTGTAGAGTGGTAGTGAAATGGTAAAATGATTCTTTTGTTTATTTTCAATCTAGCTGAGAGCAATAAGAGAAGGTAGAGGCAGAGTGAAGCAAAGGTAGGGTGAAAAATTAAAGCTGTTTAGATGATTTAGCCATTGGGGCTTGTTTTGTGTGAGTTGAAGGTGGGTGCAGTAGAAACGTATGAAAGACCCAGGCAGCATCCACCATGCTGGACTTGGTGATCCTAGAGGACTTGTCCAACCTACATGATTGTATGTGCTGGATGGAATGATGTGTCTGTGTAGTCATACAGCTCAGGAAGACGTGTGGAGCATCCAGAGGCAGAAGCTGGGAATGGCTGAGGCTAGATCTTCCCTCGGAGCCTGGCAGCAGATTGTGGGAATCCCACGTTTCTTGTTTGCCATGTGGGACTTCAGCAAAACCAACCAGTTTGGAGCATCCTCCCAGCACAGGACTGGTTACCCACACCAGGGTATTGAGATCCCTCCTGGACACCGCAGCACTGAGAGCTATTGACAAACCAGAAGGAGATTAGAGAAGAGCAACAAAAAGGATTAAGGGGCTGAGGGGATTGATTTATGAGAAAAGATTAAAAGAGCTAAATATGTGTAGCTTGGCAAGGAGATGAGTACAAGAAGGCTTGATAACAGCCTACAAATGTTTGAAGATCTAAACATAAAGGGGTTGATCCTGCAGACCTCACTTTCATAATGTCCCTGCAAAATCAATAGGCACTGGGTGTAACGTTTGCAGGAACCCCAATCCCAAACTCAAATTGTTGCCTATCATTAGATAGATATTTATGTCTGCATATATATATGGGGAAGCAGGTCAAGTAATTTGAATATCAACAACAAATTTACTGCCAGGCTTCCTCTGCGGGGTGTCTTTGGTGGGGGTGTGAGGGGTGGAAGAGTGGCTGGTTGTGCTTTGGTTTTGTTTTTAATACATGGTGATAGGTGGTTAAAATACTGGTAGTACAATAGTGGATGAAAAACTCCAAGTTTCTGCCAGGGATGATTGGATGTTTGGGCAACAGGATTAGTTTCAGTTCCTGTACTTTTGAACTTTGGCCTGGCTTCTGCTGGCAGGTTCAGAAATGGATGTGTGGCTGTGACACCTTTAGATCAGGCAGGGAAATTCCGTGTTTCTCTACCACTGCTTCCTGCTTGGAGATTTTTTTTCTTGTTGATTTTGTTTGTTTGGTTTAAATGATTTTATTTACTTGGTGGTATTCACTACTATCACCCTGAAATTAACATTCCAAAAAGGGGCAACTTCCAAGCTACTGCTCAACCTTCTCTTAGCTGGGAGGAAGAATTCTATTCCTGCCTTGTGTTCAACAAGTCCAGCTATTTCCCTTCATTTCAAAAAGACTCCAACTAAACATAAATCTGTCTCCATCCATGACAGCCCACAGTCATCTGTTTACCAAAATAAACTTTAAGCATATATTGAAAAATAATTTCTATTGAAATATGCATCCCTATGGCATTCGAGCTTGGTATTTAATGCCTTTTTTATGGTTAATAATGCATCAAAAGCCTTTCTAGTCTTGAGCTGTCATTACATCACATACATGATGTGCCGGATGCGTTTAATTGACTAAAAAACTTGGAGTCAGTTTTTATTTTAAAAAACACTAATATATGATTACCAAGTCCTACTTCTCCTGATCGGTATCTGCTAGTAAATGCTCTGCTGTGTGGAGCAGTCCACTGATGGTGCTCACAGAAAGATGAGGGGAGGACAGACAGAAACAATAAAAGCTGTTTGTGGGCAGCGTTTTCCTGAAGCAATTATTTCTGCAATGTAAAAACAAGTTAATTCAGGAAAATATTATTAGACCTGGCACGTGCTTGAATTAGAAGACATTTGGACTGAGAGCAGAGTAGGTGGTTCTGCACCATGGGAATTCTTTGCTCCCACTGACAAAATAAGGGTTCCAAGGTGTGTGGTGCCAGGACCCCTGTATTTGCAGAGGAGGTGAATGTCACTCGTGTTGATTTCTTGTTGTGCAGGTTGGGGCCATTCATCCATGGGCTTGTGGGAAAGTCTCCTGTATGGGTGCTGGGCTGGGTTTTTTCATTCCTGAAAAAAACCAAAACACGCTGGGAAAGGCCCTACTGAAGTTAAAATCTTCCCATATGAATGTGATCTTGTGACCAATAAAATAGTGTAGGGTTCTCCAGCTGAGTTCTTCTCAAACACTGTTTGGGGATGGCAGCAGACCCTGTAGAGCCTGTGGGACTTGCTGGTGCAGAGGTCCGTGTTGTTCCTGTCTCAGGCACATGCAGAGGTACCTGTGAGTGATGCCCTGAAGAGAAAATTTGGCAAAGCTCCAGCAAGGCAAAGGGAAATGCTTTTATCTACGTACTTGTTCACGAGTTCTCTAAACTTCGGGCCTGTGTGCTCAACCTGCCTGTTTCTAGACCCCGATATTTTCTTTGGCTGGACCATGGATAATGGGCTACCTCCTGATAGGCACCTGTTGTGTGTGACAGGACTTCACCCCTTACCTGCAGCGTCTTGCAGGCACACGTGTGCTCCTGGCGTGTGCTCCCTGCTCCCCACACCCCTGTGCCTGCCTGTGCGAGCACCGGCCTCACGTTAATGTTTCCAGGTCAGCTGTGGCAGGGGACTGTGAAGGGCCAGTCACTTAATGAACCCCTCTGGGACCTACCTCGGCTCCTAACAATTTCTCTCCGACTCATCAGGCAGGGAATCCAGCCCTCGCTGTTTCACTCCATCACTCTCCTCCGCTGCCTTTTCCGCCTGCTCGCTCCACACAAACAAACCAATTATCGATGGAGATACAAATTGGGTCCTTTTTCCTTGAAAGCTCCTTCAGCCTCGCACTTACCCCAAGTTTCACACACATCCACCTGCATTTCTTTCTGCCGCCTCTTGCTCTGTCTCTGTCTCACACGTGCTAAATTACATATTCACAATTAAACCTGTACCTTCATACCCAGACCCGGCGACGACTTGTGCAAACCCCCCCAGTCTCCACATGCACGTGCTGGTTCTTTTATAAAAGCATGTGAAAGAGAGCTGGGGCCATTTGTTAATCTGAGAATTTCTTTGTTTCAGTTGGAGGTCACCTTACCTGCCTGTCTCTCATACTCCCTCCCCCAATAATCTGTTCATCTCCAGCTTACATAAGCAAGGCCTTCATGTACCAGAGATCATAAAATGAAATTCATACCCCTGAACAGAGCTGGTTTCTATCTGGTGCGAGTGTGTTTTCTGGGGATGCACGTGTGTCTTTGTCTTTAAAAAAATGTGTTGTCTTGTAACACTAAATATCTCACATGGAGAGTGAGATGACAGCTGTGATCAGCTGGAGCCTTTGTCCAGGTCTGGAAACATGCCCTGATGTTCGGATCTATACTTTGTGTGTGGAATTTTGACATCATGTATATTTGATATAAGGAAGGAAAATTGATCAGATCTTCCCAAAGTGCACCTGTAGTCAACCTTCCCTTTGCATCGCACTGAGCACCTCAGTGCATCACAGCTTGTCCATACACCTAATTAAACTAATCAACCCTTGGAAAGCATGTTTTGGAGTCTGTGCAATCAGCTTGGACAACATCAGCTGGCAGAGAGTGGGAGGCTACTGGAAGAAAATCTATAACCTTCTTAAAAAGCTAAAAGAAAGGGCTGGAATATTTGCAGTGTTTTGTCAAGGTACTGGATGTTTGAGAGAAACATTCTTCCAGCCCTGACCTCGTGGTGTGTGTTTGAAGTGCTCCTGGTGCTCGTGTCTCATCCCCTCACTCCCTGGGGCCGTGCTCCAGCCTGAGGCTTCTCACCCCCTTTACAAGGAGATTATTCCCCTGTTTAGGTGTTTTCTAAGATAGTGTCCATTCCTTTGAGAAAAGACTCCTCTGGACTCCTGTGTTGGTTCCTCCCTTGCTTCCACTGCTGACCATAGGGCTTCTCTGGGAGGACCTCATTGATTCACCCAGGAGCTCCCAGCACTGGGTCAAGGTGAAGCACATGCTGCTGGAGGTGACTCTTGGCTAGTGGCTTGTTACCCCCAACAAGACCAACAGCCAGGAGAGCCTTCGTCTCTCACCCTGGATAACTCAGATCTAAAAGGGCTCCAAGGAGATGAGATGGACTCTGCAGAATCTTCCCCATCTCCTTTTAAAAAGAGTAAAATAATTACAGGAATGCTGGACACCAGAACGTGGAGGGGAGGAGTATTCTGCAGTATCGCCTTTGAGTCATTGTAGAACAGGTCTGAGAAACCAGAGAGGAGGAAGATAATCAAGGTGGGGTTTTCCAAGTGTATAAATTCAGTAGGAGTGATGGAGTAAGGCTTGCTGATGGAATAGTAGAATTAATTAAGGGAAAAATGTAACTATCAGTAAGTGCAGTTGATGCCAGACTAGCAGTAGCTGAGTTCTAGACCTAGGATGTAAAAGGATGACCGAATATCTAAAAGCTGTGAAAGAAACTGTTCCAGAGTTTACATTATTAGATACTCTAAGTGGCTTCATTGACCCAACATCTGAGAGAGAACCCCAGAAAGTAGAGCCCATTTCTGGTTATTTGTATTTTCTTGCAGTGCAGAGGACATAGCCCAGGTGATGACTATTGCACAGCAATTTTGTAAGAAAAAAGCCATGAAAAACTGACTGCAGTAAAGTCTTAACTTTAGTTTTAGAGGGGACAGGTATGAAAAACTGTCTCAAATTGAAACGGTTAGGAGCCTTCAGCTTGCTGGGAACTAGATGCTTATTAGCAAAACCAGGGATTGCCTGGTGGTTCTTTTGTTTTTACTGCTATTTTCCTAAGTATCTACTACCATCTGCCTCCAGAGAGGCTTCTGAGCTAGGTGGGCCTTTGGCCGACCCTAACATGGCTGTTCTTCTCCACGTGCATCACGGCACTTCAAGGCAGGAGAACTTCTGCTGGTTTGCTGCTTTCTGCAGCAAAGGTCTGTTGCTGTGCAGGGTTTGGCAGGTACCAGCCCCATATCCCATAACCAGCGCTTCAGAAAGGGCTGCCTAGATAAGAGTCATTCTATCAGTACTGAAATTCCTATTTTAATGTAATTTTACAGACCCTGATTCACTGTCCCTTAACTGCAGCTTGTTATTTCTGGCATTAGAGGGTAAAAAAAAATAGCTTCTGGGCATGTGACACTATTCACAGGCCTTTAATGTCAGAAATAATGATCATGTTAAATTGGAGCTCATTACGACGAAATGAGACCTCATTGAGCCCTCTTTTTGGGGGGTTGTTTAATGATTTTCCTTTTTCTCTTCTTTTTTTCCTTCTAAGTAGCTCTGAATTGGTACACTGGGGGAGAAGCTGGGAGGTTTGGTGGTAAATTTAAATTGCAAGAAATGTACACCTTTAAAATATATTTAAAAAAAAAAAAGGCTTGATTTTTCTACTGTTCTCCCCAAGTACTCTGTTCCTTTGTTACATTTTCAGTTATAGAAATTTCTTGCACCTCTTAAGGCCGCTAATAATGGTTATATCTAAGGCAGCTACAAAACATATTTGGGACTTTATTTCAAGCACTACTTTTCTCATAATGAACATGAGGACCCCATTTTCCAATCTTTTTTTCTAATCACATTCAAAGTTCTGAAGCTGCCTCCTGTGATAGAGCTGCAACAAAGCAGCTTTGCCGTGCACATGAAGCCAGGCGAGTGCCCACACAGCCCAGGGCCCACGATGCCACCAGCATTTCCAGATCTCAGGCTTGTCTGGACTTGGCATAATTGTGTGTCCAACCCTCCACGGGCAGGGCTCTGCTGATGCCATCCTGTGCAGAGCTGTCGAGGATCAAGCCATCAGCAATATGCTTCTGCTATCAAGTTATTAGGGTAAATACCTTCAGGGGAAAAGAAGTTTTGTAACTTCTCCTAAATGTATCTGAATTTTCATAGAATCATAGAATCATTTAAGTTGGAAAAGACCTCTAGGATCATCAAGTCCAGCCTTTGTCCAACATCTCCCTGACCACTAGACCATGTCCCAAAGTACCACATCTACTCTTTTCTTGATCCCCTCCAGGGATGGTGACTCCACCACCTCCCTGGGCAGCTTTGTCCTACATCTTCAGTGCTCAATAAGCTGGAACATGTTTATTGTGGTGATAGTGGATGGTGTGACCAGCAGTGGTCTCCATACACAGGCAGCCAATATGGAAAAGGAGAGCTTTAATAAACCATTTAAAAATAGCATGTTCATTTTATGAATTGTTAGAGAAGGCCCAATTATAAAAGCAGCACGGGAGAAAAGTTGAAGACACTTTAAAAAAATTGTAGTGGAAGCTGATAGAAAGGAAAGTATAAAGGCAGAATTAGCCTCTAGATACTGAAAGAGAAGTAGTAGAGAACAGATCATAAGGAGCTATAAAGGAGAGAGATAAATATATTATGTATGCACTAAAAAAGGAATCACCTGTAGACGGTTGCAATGTCACAGTGATAAACTCAGAAGATTATCTTTGTCCCCACTCTCAGAGGAATATGAAGATGTTAAGGCTAGAGAAAGGATATTTCCATTTTGTATGTGACAAACAACGGGTGTCTAGACAAGTATTTTAGCAATGAAGATGTTTAGTAAAAGGTTTTCAGAGGTGTTACAGAGAAAGAAAGTCAAACAGAGACAAAAATCTGAATACGATGAGAGAAAAAAGCTGGAGGAAAAGATGATGCCTGAGATGGGGACTTCAGTGTTAGAATTTCTGATAAAGGGAAGGAGACTTTGCAGGGGAGATGAGGACCTCAGAGTGGGGATCTTGATGTGATAGGCAAGATAAATAAAAATAAACTTGACCATTGTATTCAGTACAAGCTCTTCTCTGCAGCATTTGGTTAAAATCTTGGCAGTTCCTCCTCTAATGTTTCTGAGATTTCCCTCTCGCCGTTTGGTCATGGAGAGGCTGGGGAATTATGGAGATCTTGGGGAGCCAGGTGACAGTTGTATGACTTTCTGACAGAGAATCCCTCATGTCCAGGCCAGTCCTGCAGACAAACAATTTAAAGCTGGAGATAGATGTCTGTCTGTCTGTCTGTCTTTCTCTATATGCTCTAATATGACTCAGAAACAGGCATGTTTGGGGAAAACAACTCCTGGTTATTGCTCTGCTTTACCAGTGACACAGTGACTGTTATTTAGCTCTGGGAAAACAACATTTGAATTGTGTTAAGCATATTCCAGGGTAAAGAAAGATCCTGAAGATAATTATTTGTATCCAAATTATTTTCCATTCTTTAGCAGACGTTTTCAGACTTCAAATATGTTGTTTTCTGCAAGTGCTGCATAATAAATTAATTGTTTAATTAGTAATAGATGTGTCACTCCTGGGAGCAAACCCCTTACTTTGAACAAGTAAACCAGACACCCCTTTCATGTTTAATATGTTGGGTTTAAGACTTTTACCTCTTTTTAAATACATGCACTTTCATAGATCAGATAATACCTTAAACTATTGTCAGTGATTATGTGAGATCTCACAACACAGAATGGAGCAAACTACAGACATTTCTTGACTTTAATCAGCAATAAAAGGAGGAAGAAATGAGAATTTACTTCCCATCAGTAGATCTCCTGTGCACGTTCCATCTCCTCTAAGTGTTGAAGTGATCCTCATTACCATAGATGTGAAACCTCACAGCCCTGAAAATCTGTGTGTAATCTGGCATGAAAGTGCATCATGCTGCAGAAGGGAATCGAGGCACGGGGAGACTAAAGGAGCAGGAAAACTTTTGACCCAAGACACTGGCCGCCTTAGTAGGAAACCTGCTTCTTGAGCCTCCAAAAAAGACAAGTTTTGGTGAACCACCAGTTGCTTCAGCTACATTGTGTGGGAGGGGCAGGGGATAGACCACCACCTGGAAAGGAAAAGGGACAAGTAGCTGCCCAAGGCTCCTGCTGCTCCCTGTGGAGAAGCACTGCTTCTCTCTCACACACTTGGTCTTACTTTTTGTTTTGGTACGTGTGGGTTTGTTGCAGATGGTGCCTTGCACAAAGGGACCCTGAGTCTGTTGTTCACCAGCGAAATCAAATAATGAGTGATCGTAACAGTGCACGTCATACTGTAGTGCTCTTGTCAAAGCATTCAGCTATTTGATCTGTTGGGATTTTTTTATGAACAAGGTTTTATTTTTTAAATATTTATATATTCAAATATTTAGCAATTTAGCTCTATATTTACAAAGTCCTCAGTATATGTATCTAGTGATTCTAGTGAATCAGTTCAGGCAGTATCGGTGTTAACTTGGATTTTCCTTGCTTCTGCCTTGCCAGTAGGAATTGCCAGTTTCATCAGAACATGGTCTGGGGGTCAGGGAGATGTTGGACAAAGGTTGGACTTGATGATCCTAGAGGTCTTGTCCAACCTAAATGATTCTGTGATTTTTTCCTTATCCCCTGGGATATGGTCCTGGAGAGAAGAGGGACTTGGGACAGCTGTGTTAGTTTTAGGGACCTCCTCCTACCAAACAGGAGAACCCAGGAGGATTACAGACATACCATCCAAGCATGCAAGATTAGGGTTAGGAAAGTGGTGAACTTGCCTAGCTTTCCACCTCAGGAGGTGAACCTGGCAAGGGTTGTGAAGCACAAGCCACGGTCTTCATAGAGGTGTATCAGCAGCAAAGGGAGACAAGAAAATGTGGCTCTGCTGTTGAGTGTGTCTGTATATTGAGGAATGTACGTCTGTACTGGTGAATGTCTGAAATCTAAAAATATTTTAGGTTCTGGGGAGCACTGAACTCAAGAGAAGGTTGTTGTGAGAGCTGTTAAGCTTGTATCTTACAGCATTAAAGGCTCAGCGTGGCTATGTACCGATAGCAGGACAGATCTTGTTAGATGGCAGTTTTTAATAATCAAATGTGTTGGTTAAAAAGAGGAGGGGAGAGAATAAGGAAAACTGCCAAATGCTGAGAAGCAGCTCAGAAGTTACCAGATGTAAAGGAATCCAGTGGAGTCCTGCATCCCTTCCATGCTGTCAGCTTTGTACTGATGGAGAATAGTTCTTGGTGCCCGAGAGCACAACAGCATCTCATCTTTCTCCAGTTCTACTCTTGGCGGTGGGGGGGCTTTGCAAGAGGTACGCCTGCCTCCTGCTTGGAGACCTAGAACTCATTTGACCGAAGTCACCAACCTGACTTCTCATGAAACCCCCACTGGAGCTGGTGTTGCCCTGGGCTGGGTGCTACCAGGTGACTGGGGAGCCAAAGCCCTTTGTTCCATCGCTGTCCTCGGCCCCCTCGCCCTCTCCCCTCAGCTTTTGTTATCTACCCAAATTGTTAGCAGCAAAGATAGATGTATGCAAAGCACTTCCCCAGAATCCAAGCTGGAACAGCTGTCAGAGATGCAATCCCACTTAGTTGGTCTCCATAAAATGCATGCGGCATTTTTAAGAGTGGGGATAAAGGGTGAAGGCAAACTGGGCCCATTTAGCAGAAGGCAGCGTGTGACAGCTGACAAAGTGACAGTGGGCCCCTCAACAGCCCATGTCACTCTTCAGCAGGAGGCCCTGAAATGCCCATTTTAATTTAAATGTTATTTTCAAATAAAATTGCCACTTTGGGATAATTGCTTCTTACTGTGTAACTTTGAGAACACCGTACCCAGCAAAGTGGGTGCAGCTTTCTTCATTGTCGTTCTTATTTGTTATTGTGCAGCACCATATGTGTCCGTGCAATAGGTGGTCCCCAGAACTGCCTGCTGCACAAATCAGCCTTTTGTTCTGGGAGCTGTTGTTTTAAAAAACCAAAACAACCCCCCAACCTCCGTGCAAGGTGAGGAACTGGAACCGGGGGATTTCAGTCATACACATTGTTTTGGGGCTTTTTGTTTGCGCAGTTTTCTGGTAACCACATCTACAGTGATGGGCACAATATAAACAAATATTTTTCTTTGTGCAGAATGACTTATGCACCTTTTCATCAGAAAGCTCCACTAACTACTCGCTTTCCCTTTCCTTTCTGGCCTCCTGGTATGGCATGAAACAATAGCGTGAAGCCCATTTTCTGGCAGTTTTGCAAATGCAATCAGCATGTTTGCAAATTCCATTTATTTAAATCCTTCCCTTCATGTAGAGAAGAAAGTGTTTTAAATCCTTCAGCACCTGGCCCTGGATGTGATGGGTTCATGGGGCTCTTTCTGTTGTGTTTTGGTTTTTTGCTACCCCGAGGCTTGGTGTGTCTCGGGATGTCCTAGTAATGGAGTAGGGAGGTCAGGAGAACGGCGGCGAGAGGCTCGATCTAATTCACACCTTGGCACCAGCACGCTGGGGCTGCCACGTCCAATTTACTGTGGCACTGGTTGACAGGTGTCAGGGCTCGACAGTCGCCCAGAACTACACACGGCTGCAGAATCAGAAAGAGAAGAGGGGGATGATTGAACATCCTGCAAATGAGACACCCAGGGAAAGAAAAACACACACACAACAATTCAATGGAAAATGTAGGCTAATTAACGCCTGCTGTTGCCTGGTGCGTGCCACGGCCCCTCAAGGACTCTTTGCCATTCGAGAGTTGAAAACATGTCAAGAGGCTCCCTCTTTTCTCGTGCATGAAGAATATTATGACATTTTAGCACTAAAAAAAGTTATGTTAACTTTCTCGGTTTTCAGAGCAAGTTGAGAAACTTCTTGAAGTTCAGCTGTTCCTGCTCCGTTCCTTGCCTCCCGGTCTGGTACCTCATCAGGTCACCTTTTACCTGGCCAGACCCACCTCCTGAAGTCTCACCTTGTCCTGCTATGTGTCTCTGTACTTCTCTTTCCCTTTTACTGCAGAGCAGTCTTTGCATGCTGTGCGTGGTGGCAGGAGTGATGGTTCCAAACGGGCTGATCACGCCATCAGCTCTATCGGTATCATGCCCTGACTTCTGTAGGACTTGCTTCCTGAGCTGGAGGATGGCTGGATGCTGTGGTCCTTCCCTTCTCCAGCCAGAGAGGCAGAGCTCCAGAAATTCAGGCAGCTCTCCTTGCCTGGTTCCTCTCTGCATCCAGGAGCTGGGAATAGCACCTGTGGCTGGTGAGCATTTGCTAGAGAAGAGCAGGAGCATTTCCATGGTTCTCCTAAAATTCTGGTGGTGCTGGGGAAGAAGCTGTTCCTTAGTGCATGTTGACAAAGTACCTAACATGTGCCTAGCCCTGGCTGCTGAGGCCTCTGGAGGAGCTTCTGGAGAAGCTCTCAGTGCCTCTGATAACCATTAGTGTGGCTGCTGCTGGGGTGAGTGATGGTCGAGGAGCACCCAGCCTGGGCCAGCCTCTTGTGACCCGCCAGTCGCCCTCTAATGAGGTTTGCATTAATGTCACAAAGGGAAGATTCCTAGACCTTAAATTTGCCTGGAACATGAGAAATGCAACTCGGTCCTTGCTCTCCATCCTCTGACCTTCCTGTCATGGTTCTGCTGCAGTGCAGGCAGGGGCTGAGCAGAAAGCTTTGTGCTTTACTTTGGGAGTGAATTCTAGAGGGGGTTAGCAGTGGGAGGCTGCGATATTTGAAATTTGTCTGAAGTGGGAGGATCCTCTCGTTTGGGGAAACAGCTCTGTACAATGCTGCGAATCAACGGGACACAGCCTTGTCCTGCTGAGAAAGTCAGCAGAGCCAAAACTGAATTTAAAGAAAGCCTTTATTATTATTATTATTCATGTCAGGACTCCGTTGGGAAAATCTTTATCTGCATTAAAACGTACATAAGAAGAGGGAAGAAGAAAAGGCCAAGAAGAGTGTGTACTACAAAGCGTCCCTTTGAGCTCAGCTCCGTTCCTCTGTAAAGTTGGTTGCCAGGCTCTTTGCAGGAGGAGAATTTGGGTTCAAGGTTGAGCCGGAGACGTTTCCTGGCAGAATGTATATCCCCTGATCACACCTTTAGGAGATTATCCCGTCATTAAATATTTGTAGGATAACAGGAGAAGCCTAATTTAGTTTTTGTTTCTTTTTCTCTGTGGTTTAATCACAGATGAAAGAGACTAATAGCACTACAGAGCTTTCTGGTGATCAAAGGCCAATCAATCCTCTTTGTGGAGTAATTAACTATTTGCTAAACTTGCAGAATTGATTTCCATTTAGGGCTAAGAGAGAGGGTTTTAAATGAAGACCGATTTACCAGGCGTGAGGAGGGAATCTCAGCACTGATGCCAGGAGATACTCAGAGTGATGAATTGGAGCCTGCTAATTGGAGGATGAAAAATACAGCTGGAATCTGGCCCCATTTGCTCCTACTTTGGGGAAAGACAGGAAAAGGGAAATAAGGCTGAGGATCTGACAGATGGCTTTCTGCAAATGCAGCGGGGAGAGCAGCTAAGGCAGCTCTGACCAACTGGAGGAAACATAGATGTAACCAGCACAGAACTGTCCATCAGGGAATCCATTGGTCAGGTGGATGCTCCATCCAGGAATCGTTGCTGTCTGCTCACCGGCAACTTTGGGCTGGTGGCCTCCAAAGCAGCAGCTCGTGTCTGCACTGGTGCTCCCAATACAACATCAACCAGGCAGCTTTGCCCAGAAATTGGGATGAAATAGGGGCTTTGTGAAAAGCTGAGTGTGTATAACATTTTCTGGCACTCTTTAGTGGAGATATGAGAGGTGGGTTATGTATTAATAAGCGTTTCAGCCTTGGAAGGATAATCAGGGTGCAAGGTCTTGCTTGAGAATGCCAAAATGGGGAACAGGGTTGATCAAAAGTTAGACCTGTTTACAGATATGGAGCACCTTCCATAAGCAGAGGGGACCCGGCTGGACCAGTGGTTCTGGTGATGGTTGGAGCAGCCGAGCTGCTGTGCCTCCTGGGCCATGGCTGTTGGAGGAGGTGGCCTGAGGGTGATGGGGATGGGTGTCCTGGTGCTGGGCTGCGTTTTGCAGGAGCCCCTTGTGCAGCAAGAGCCGGGGAAGTTTTATTGTGGTGCAGCCCTGGTGTCGAGATGATTGTATTTGCTTGTTATAAATTGAATTCTCCTATTAGAGAGCTATGACTTGATTTTTTTCATTAGCACACAAAGCTTGAAGGGAAAGTTTCTCCTGAGGTCCCTCCAGACCTCTTTAAACAGGGATATAATGATTCTCTGTTGAGAAAGAGCAAAAGAAATTCCACTGCTGTTTAAACAATTAAAAGCGAAGCTGTGCTCGGCGGCGAGGCGGAGGCACCGGTGGTAACCTCTCCTCTCGGCTGACCAGCAGCTTCTAAATGCAGGGGCTGCTGTGAACTGACTCACTGCAGGATAATTACGTTAGGGACCCGGACGGCCTGCTGAAAATCAATTCTGTTGGGCCAGCGTGTTTGTTCGGAAATCCACTCAGCCAATTCAGGAGTCCATTAGGCTGCAGGCCCCGCGCGCTGACCTCCCCGGGATTGGGGTTGACACTTGAACGAAGGCGTTTGTCCAGTTAAAGGACAGTGCTACCAGCAGACTCTTATCTCCCCTAAATTGGATTACTCAGATCTGCTTGTTCTCTTTAAAGATAGCTACTTCAGGTTTTTCCCCCCCCCTCTCTCTGTCTGTCTGAGGCAGTTACCTGTGGTTGCTGTTTAACATGCCCTTCTTGGCTAGTCCTGGACAGCCAACGGAGCTTCCTCTCGTTGCTGGAGCTGGTTTATCTTGAGGAGCCATTTCTCCCAGCACTTCTCCAGCAACAGTCACTTCCTACCAGAGTATGCAGCAAAATGTGTGGAATCCATCATATTTCAGCCAAACAGTGTCTGCGCGACCAGGTGCGAGTGGTTCAACCCAGGCATGGTCTAGGGGTCAGGGGCTGGACTTGGTGATCCTAGAGGTCTTTTCCGACCTAAGTGATTCTGTGATTCTAAGCACTGGGTTGGGCATGAGGGGAAGTCCCTGGGAATGGGTCTGCTTGTGGCACCAGAGTGTCAGAGGTTGCTAATAAAAAGACCTAGTTGGTCTTTCTCATCAATGCTGATAATGGAAGACTTATCTTTAAATGTCCAACTCATAGGGTATAAAGAAAATCTCAGCTTTCTTGAGCAGTTTTACATGGGAAACGTTAATTTTGTCTTTTTAAACCCAGGAACAGCTGCTAGTGGACTCTCACAGTGGCTACCCCCAAACATCTCCACATGAAACAGGTTCTCAGCTCGGTCTGTTTCAGAAGATAGTTGTACATGTACGTCAAACTGAAATGTTTTCTTGCATTTCTCCTACAATTGTGGAGGGAAAAACAGAAAATAAGGTTGAGGGAGAAATAATTTGATTGAAACCTTGAGAGCTGCCTCCCTCTGAGCTGAAAATACACACAGCACACACACGAACCTTTCTGCCCTGCAGCTGATCCCTACGTAGATTTTTTTGTTATGGTCTTGTAAGGACTCAAAGCTTCTTTTGCTTTCTTTATCTCCAAACATTGCTGCTTGTCCTTCTTTTAAGGAAAATATAAGAAAATATAAATATAAGAAAATGCATAAATAAAAGAAAAATAAATACAAATATAAGGAAAATAAATATAAATAAAAGGAAAAAATATTAAATATTTATATAAGAAAAAATTCTCTTGAAAGAAGAATTTTTTGCATGTGTTTTGTAAATTATGTATGAGAAGACAAGGGAAGGAGGAGAAGAGCCGGGGCAGGGAAAGCCTCTGTGTGCATGTGTGTTGTGTTAGTACATTTTCCAGCACGCAAAGATCTGGTCTGGTTTTCCTCTAGTGGGAGGGGAGCAGTGGAAGGGACAATGTGTAGCAGGTGATAGTACCCTTAAAATAGGAAAATCTGTCTGAAAGACTGCGTGGAGGAACTGAGATGAAAATATATTGGACATCATGGTTCAGTTTAACGTTTTTGTGCTGCTAAAATGTTTTGAAAACAGTTTGATAATATCTCTGTTTGTGAAAGATACACTGAAATATCAAAAAATTCCAAGTCTTCTGTGTGTATGCAGAATGCCTGCTGCAAGCTCCCATGGGAGTCAAAGTTCTTGCTTAGCATACAAAGGCTTATGAGTTTTATAGTGTTCAGACTCTTAATCTACAAAGCGTAATTTAATCCTCTTTTATCTAGCTGCACCACAAAGCCCCAGTTGTAAATAAATCGGATGGTGACTGCAGATGCAGCTGCAGCTCCTGCTTCCCTCACCTACCCTCGGCAAATATTCCTGCAAAACAGATGAAATTAACTGGTGTAGCTGATAAATAAAGAGCAAGGTTTGGAGAAGGAGAGGTTGTAACGCGGCAATAGACCTTAAACACAACTGATGGCTCTTGAGCTCCTGCTCAGCTGCCTGCCGATATCAATGATTTTCTGTTTTCCTGAGTCCCAGCTCTTCACCCTCCATTCTTCAGGGCTGTGACAGGAGGGGAGGGCTGCGTAGCCCTCCAGACTGTCTTTACAAACGTTACCAGTTGGGAGATGGGGTCAAATTGAATATGGATTAATTTATGCTGCATAAAGGACCATATCTGTGTATTGCCCGTTCACCTGCAGATTCCAGCACGTGTCTGTGGGGTGTGGGTATGGCTGTGTCAGTCGTGTAATGGGCAGCCACCATGGACACAAGGAGCCAAGAGCTTTGCTCTCTACCCTTGTGTGTGTCTCAGGAACTGGCAGGAACAGGTTGCCCAGAGAGGTGGTGGAGGCCTGATCCCTGAGGTCAGGTTTGATGGAGTTCTGAGCAACTTGACCTAGTTAGAGATGCCCCTGCTTCTTGTAGGGGGGTTGGACTAGATGACCTTTGGAGGTCCCTTCCAGCCCAAACCATTCTATGATTCCATGATTCTCCAAGGCAAAGAACTTGCCAGGCGAAAGGGTGCTGCCAGAGATACTGTCACTCCTGTGTGGCATCATAGTTGCTCGTGGCACCAGCACCAAGTGTCTTTTGCTGGCACAACTGGGTATTTCTTTTGTCCCTCTGCTGAAAGTGCACCCTAAAGACTGTGGTTTCCAGAACCTGAAGGTGCCACGGACAGTTGTGCGATGTCTGGGTTAGATGCCAAACCAAGTTTCAGGTTTGTTCTGTTACCTCAGAGTCATGCATGGATCATATTTGACCTCAGTAGGAAAGGTTTGTTGTCTAGTGTATGAAAATGAACAGCACCCTTGACTAAAGCACAGACTTTTTGCATTTTTCTGTAACACGATTGTCATGGCAATGGCAGCTTTTCATAGTACTGAGATAGACGCAATTAGGGCAAATCAATAGTTCCTAAAATAACTCTTCCCAGCTTCAGAGTAGAAACTTCCATTCAACAGGTATAAATTGTCTTTCTTGGGTGAGTGTAGTGGCTGAAGTGGACTGAAATTGGGGTCCAGGCTGGAGCCAATATTTACCTTTAGAAACGAAACCAGAGGCATTGACCTCGGTGCTGGAGAGCACGTGGCTCTACACATAATTGGCCATTCTCGTGACAGAAGGAAAGTCTGCTCCCAGATCTCTGCTATTTCTGCTGAAATCAATAGATCTGTACCCCTGCTGAAGTTGGTTCTTGTGCCTGATGTGCTGGAGGTAGACGTTGGGTGAGACCAAGTTTCTGATTATCTGGATTACCACACGGGCAGCGGGTTTGTTCCCTCCTGTTGTTACCTCTGAGTAGAAAGATGGCTCAAGTACCTTCACTTTCACTGTTCTCCTCGATAGACATATCTCACCAAGACTGGGGAAAGCAAACGCTAAAGAAAAAATAAAAATAGAGAAGTGGCATAGAAAAGTTCCTTCTAAATGGTTTCCAGGAGAGTATATCCATCACTGGGGAGGAACAGGGGCTTGGGGCAGGGAGATTCAAATGACAATGTTGATGTGTGAATATTTTGATGAGAACCTGATCTACAGAAGTGGCTGTCATGGGTGTGTAGCATAATGCCTTCTGCTGTCCTTGATTTACCTCCCTCCTCTTGCTTGGTTTTACAACTGTGGCCCACTACGACCCCGACTCTTTGGTTGCTCTGGCCTCATGAAAAATAAGCTGTTCCTCCCCAGGTAGTTCTGCTGGTCTCCTCCTGCGTGCCATGCAGCAAGAGCTCTGCACAGCTCTTATAATGACATCCCCAATACTAGCAAAAGATGAATAATAAAAACTGCTGCCATTGGTCCCAGAAGGGCCTTCTAAGGAGGTTTGTTTCGGAATAATGAGTATGGAAATTCTGCATCCATAATGAACTGCAAGCAGTCTTCCAACTCACTCGTGCCGAAAATTCACACTTGCCTTTCCCATAACTTGTCACTTTTCTTTTATTATTATTGTTCAATATGTAAACAAGGCCAAGAAACTCTTTGTTCCTTTGTGCCTACTTACATTTGTCCATTAATCCCAGTCTCCCCTCCCCACCCCCCCCATGCGCGCAGGATTACACAAAGCAAAAGTCATTAATTTTTATCTCTGACTATCTGTAGGCTTTTTAATGTGGCCTGGCTTGCTTATGCACCAGCAATTACATGTCATAAGTGCTTGTAGATGCTGGAGCAGTATCGTGGGCTGATGAATCACTGCCTTCCCCACTGATTAGTATGCAAAGGGCTGTGCTCTTCTTTGAGCAGCTGGCATGCCAATGAGGATCTGGTTCTGCTGGTCAAGGCATCTGGACATGAATTCAATATGGATTGCTTTAATTAAATGGCTAAGCACACAAGGAGCTAAGAAACAACTCCATCATTGAGTGAAACTTGAAAATAAAGTTGACGTGAGAGTGTAGGTGGAAGGAGTTGTTTAAACACCTGTTGTCTCGCTGGTGAACCTCCAGGTTCCTGTTAATGAAGTTCTTACAAGCGGCGGAAATTCCTTCTCGATTTATCCTTCAGGTAAATCTTATTTCTAAAATTAGATTTATCATTAAAAGTTTAGGAGTCAGTCAGCTTGATTCCATTTCTCTGCTCTTTGTAGGGATTGAGTTGGGTTTTTTAAAATAGTAAGATGATTGCAATTTGTAGAAGCATGTGTTTTAAGGGAGGGATCTGGTAGGTGTGTGCAGAGCCACTGGAGAGTAGCAAATCTCTGAATGTGCTGGGGTGGGGCAGGAGAAGATGAGAGAGGAAAAGCATTGCAGAAACAGTCTGTGCCCACTTTGAAAGTGTAGGAATTACACCAATTGAACAAAATGCTATGGGTGTATTTTCTACATGTTCTTTGCTATTCTTTGCTTTGAGATTTTCCTGGTCAGATGCAGCCTTAATTTTCTTCTCTACAACTTTCTGTACTGGACATCAAATTGCAGGTCCGATTAAAGCATTATGTCAGGCTGAAAAATTCATTTGAATGGTTTAGTTTAACACCTAAATGGCATTATGAACAAAAGTGGGGTCTCATCTCTGCTGTATGAAGTTAGCTTCCCAAACTGCCCAATCAGTACCCATCACCTTGTGTTCCTGCAGGTCCTGTCGTGTTGACTCACACAAAATATAGTATTTGCTTTACTGTAAAATGACAGATTCCCTTGGTTGGAATAGTGTCCCAAGGGAAGTGGTGGATTCCCCTACATGGGACAATTTTAAGACTCAGCTCAAGAGGGTGCTGGGACAGCTCACGTAAACTGTATATATTTGAAGTTTGGGTTTTGTTTCTTTCTTTCTTTCTTTCTTTCTTTTTTGCCTTGAAAGGTTGGACTAGGTGATCCCTGAGATCCCTTCCAACCTGGCTTTCTGTGATTCTATTATTGTTTGGAAAAGCTCCTGCAAACTGGGATTGTGCAGATGTGGTTGTGCAGATGCACTCAGAGGGCTTTTTGTTCCAACCTGGGCTTTTCAGCCGCTGCCATCCTCTCTTTGCCCGCTGCCCCGAGACTTCACCTTCGCTGTGGAGCCCGAAGGGTGGGCAGGGGACCCTGGGGACCCTCTCTCCACACAGAGGGACTGTACTCAGAGTTAATGCCTCGTGCTTACCAAGCAGAGGCAAACTCCACTGGTACATGTACGTGCAGAGCAAAGGGAGACAGCAAATGAACTATGAGGGATTGTGCTTTGATGCCTTTGGGTTGGGAAATCATGAGGTTTAGCCCAAGCCACCTCTGGGATTTTCATGTGCTTAATGATTTCATGCACTTTGTAGTTATTTTGGTCCTCAGGAGGAAACATGAGTGCAGCTGTCATGATAGCTTGATAGACACCAGAAGGTTTCTTTTCTTTTTTTCCACGTGCAGTTTACCATCCTTCTGAGGCAGTTATCGTTCACGGTGTTCCGGGGAGTGGGACAAAGCTATTGTTTCATCAGTGATAGAGATGAAAGGAACCCTCCTTTGCTGTGGGATCTGCTGAAACCGTGGGGCCTTCACGTGCTCCATGCTCAGAGCTTGCAGGGCGGCCACCAAAGCCACCTGTAAAGCACTGACCAGCAGAGCTTTGTGATAAGCCTTATCAGCATCAGGGTCCTGCAAGGGCAGAGCCTGGCAGCGCATCGTAAGGGATGCAGGAGCTGCCCAGAAGTCATCTGCAGATTGTGGAGATCTTGAGAAGATAGAAAAGAGTCACGGACAAATGAAGGGTAATATGCTGAGACTGTAGCAGTGGCAAGAACAGGAGAAATGGGAGATTCTGCATGTTGTGGGTTTCATGCCATTGTTGGTTATGTTTAACCGTTCTGTGATAAAGTAAACGTTAGTGGATTGCACGTGGTGTCTTCAAATAGCTGGGACTCCAGTCACTACAGGATCTAAAAATGACTTTAGGCTAAAAACTGGTGCTAAAGCTGGTGAGCAAGAAAGATACCGGACCTCTATAGAAAGCAGTCAAAGGAAGATGGCAAAATTAAAATAGAATCTGCATTAAAGGTATTTTTTCTCGTGTTTTATATTTTCAGAGACTTTCTCATGTCTGTTGTATAATGTACGTGCTTCATAAGCCAAGGAGATTCATCCTGCCCTTCATCTAAATGAGGGACAGCAGGGCAATGACTTCCCTGGCACTATCACGATTTTCTATTTCTCTATCAGAAGGAGGTTGTTTAAATCTGTTAAAATTAAAAGAATTGCAGAAAACGTGCCGCTAATATTTCAAGGAGGGCGTATTTTTTGCAGTCTTGGGTGTTTGTCCTGACTAAGTAGATGTCACACAATTTTTCCCTTGCCAGTTGTTCAGGATTTTACTGTAGATGGCAAAGTAGCCGATTGTGTTTCACCGCTGTAGCAGCTATTTCTTAAGTTTTATTTTTAACACAGTGAGGTTTGCCTTGATAGGATCTCCAGTGATCTCCCCTCCTTCCCCCACTTATTTTTTGCCCGTGCTCACCAGAGGTCACTTCGTAAGCAGTTCAGTGCCCTCTGGAGCACGTTACTGACGTATGGAAAACATCCTTTAGCTTAGGCAGGTTTTATATCAGAGCGAAATATAATTTATCATCCGTGGAGCTGCCACTCATCTTGGGTGCAGATGCAGGGCTCTGTTTATCCTCCTTATTTTTGCACTGCCCACCAAGCTGCCGTCCTCAGCTTTGTTCTCCTCTCCCTCCCTCCAGGATGGGTCCCAGCTCCCGCTGCAGAGCCGGGCTGGTGCAGCAGACAGGATACTATACTTAGTGCAACCCAGTTTACTCCCATCATTTTCATAGTGGACCGAAGGTATGTTGCCATGTGAACAAGTCATCACGTCTCCATGGCAACCAGCCGGATTGCGGCACCGCTCCAACGAGTGGACTATTTCCCCCCCCCTTTTTTTTTTTTCCTAGTCGGTGCTTTTTCTTTTGTGAAATTTGCTGAAGGGCTCACAATGGGAGGATTCGGGCTGCTTTATCAAGCGGCTTTTCATTTAAACCTGTAAGTTGTTGTATAAACAGAAAGGCCAGCATGCCACTGGATTCACTTTCAAGGCAGACTTGATGAGGGCTTTGAAGCAGGACCCCAGCGTGGTTTGCAGCTTGATCAGAACTGAGACGATTACATGTCTTGGCACCTTTCAGACTCTTCTCCACACTTCTCCTCTGCTGCCCGCAGTAGGGATCCCAGACACTCCGGCTCAGATTGGGTGACCTGTGGACAGCCCTTTGCTGCTGCTTTGAGCCTTTTTTGCTTTTGGAGATCTCAGTAGGCCAAAATTAGACACACTGAGAGGTTTGATTTTATTTTTTATTTATTTTTTCTTTTCCTCCTTCTCCATCCCACGTAGCATAGGCAGCTTCCAGCACTAAGCGTTGGGGGCAGAGGAGGAACATGAAAAGAGATTCAGGCTCCAGACACCGGAGCAGGGAGAGCCATCAGAACTGTGACAGAAAACATAGTGCTCTTAGGGAGACTGTGGAAAAAACATGCAAATCATACAGCTATTTGTGAAACGTTATTTTAAACATTTTTAGTTTCAGTAACACAACTCTTTTTTCCATGGAACTACGTGAGAAGTTAGAGCTGGGATAGCGGGAGGTCATTCGCAGCCTCTTCACAGGTACAGGTTTTACATCTGCAGTTTGTACCCGCTCCTGGTGGTAGAAAGAGCTCTTAGGAGGAGAGCATCTTCTGCAGAATTTCCGGAGCTTAAGTGGGAGTCTGTGGGAAGGCAGCAGAGATTCTGATCTGCTGCAATTACAATTGTGTAACCTCAGCGGACCCTTCAGCCGGTGTGGATCCGTTTCCAACCTGGCCCTCTCCTGCTTGAGTCCTGCAGCAGATGAGTAATAGCAGAAATGGAGCAGTGGAAGGGACTCACCCGAGTGTGTTTGTAGAAGGAAGGCAGCCACTGGGCCAGGAACCAGTGCTAGTGCCTTGGGCGGGTGGGCTAATCTTCTCCCAGGTACCTAATGACAGGACAAGAGGTGATGGCCTCAAGTTGCACCAGGGGAGGTTTAGATTGGACATTAGGAAGAAGTTCTTTACTGACAGAGTAGTCAGGGAGTGGACCAGGCTGCCCAGGGAGGTGGTGGAGTCACCATCCCTGGAGGGGTTCAACAAACAAGTAGATGTGGTGCTTGGGGACATGGTCTGGGGGTCAGGGAGATGTTGGCCAAAGGTTGGACTTGCTGATCCTGGAGGTCTTTTCCAACCTAAATGATTCTTTGATGTATTATAGGCTAGTACTGATGTTTAGCATTTTACAGGTATTATTCATGTGCTCCTCTGCATTCAAAGCTGCACATTGCTTCATTTCTGTCTTACCCTTTCCAGACTTTTTTGGGATGTTGCCCACAGTCCTCTTTGAGGAGCATGCGTGGATAGATGCTCCATGCAGGGTGGGCTCCGGGGGTGCTCACACCCATTTAGGCAGGCAATTGGTGAGGTGAATTGCCCTCCATAGGCAGCAGGGATCATTTCTTCTTTGTGCATAAAATTACAGCAAACAAGCCTCAAATAACACAGGACACTTTCATAATTGATTTATGCGAGGACTCTGAAAGTTCTATTACCTTTTGTTTAGCTCAGGGGGCCTGACTCTGTGCAATCCATTGCTGAAACTAATTACAAGATATAATTAAACTGTGACACGAAGATATTATACCGTTAGTTTACTAATGACACCGCGAAGCTGTACCACCAGCACAGGACAGTGATTATGCTTCATTCATTATTTATCCGTTTGCTAAATGAGACGCTGACATTTTCAAAAATTACTTTGAGGTTTCTTAATTGTCGGCAGCAGGATGGACTAGAAGGAGCTCTCCTTCCTCTTAGTTACTTATCTAAACCTCAGATGTATTATTAGCCAAAAATAAATAATAAATAAAATACAACACTCAGCCTCTCTGGCCATTGTTCCAGCTGGACCCGGGTGGTCGTTTCTGAGCACTGGTGTCAGGTGATGAATAAGAAGCATCTCCAGGTGAAATGTCTCCTGTTGTGTTTTATGCCATAACCTGGGTAAAGTGTGATGCTTTATGTGAGGGCAATTATCAGCTTTTTAGTGGTTCAGTGCCAGCTGCCCCACTCCTTTCTCTGAGCAACTTTAAGGATCTATTTGCATCTTCGTTACCGTAATGACTTTTGGGACCTTATCGACCAGTAAAGAATTTGTCCATTAGTATTACTAAAATAGAATTATTTCCCTTAAAAATACCTGGTGACACAGAAGTGCTATGAAGGGCACACCGTAGAACAGGCACCACCTCTGGGCTGGTGATTTGTGAGGATGTCCCTTCCCCCTGTTTTGGTGCTGGACCATTTCTTTGCAGTCCAGCAGAGCTGGGTGCTGCAGTTCCAAGTGGACCAGCCATCCCAGGAAGCCTGAGGAGATCACCATCTGCTAGAGCAGACCCGGTCCTAAGGCCAGAGATGGAATGTGCCTTATCTTTGTCCTTACTCCAAAGAAGATTGTTGTGGACAGGATTTATTTGCAGCTACCACAACCTTGCTTCTCCGCACTATAATTAACATAGGAGTTTGGCTTAATGCATCTCAAAGGACAGATGGATTTACTAGCTCCATGTGACAAATTCTGGTGTTCTCTGTTTATCCATAGTCACTTCTCTCGTCCTTTGTGCCTCCCCACTGCTCCCTGTCCCTTGGGTCTGGAGAGCCTAGAAAAGGTACATTTGGCCCTATCTGGCCACTAACCCCTGGGTAACCTCCCCAGCAACGTGGCTGCTTGTTCTCATCAGAGGCACCACTGGACAGCTGAAGACAAGGTTTAATTTCTTCAGAGTGTAATGGCATCCGGCATCTATAATTATGCTATTTTCTCTCCTGTGCTGATTAAATACGATTTACCCAGAGAACTAAATGATGAATATTTGAGTGGAGCGTGTTGAACCAATAGCTGGTAAAATAGTCATAATAAATAAACTCGTAAGAGGGGAAGGAAGAGGGACTTAAGAGTTATGGAGCATTAGCAGGTGCAAGAAAAAAGAAAGTGAGATTAACACTAAAGGTGGGAGAATATTTTTAGTGCTTTTTCTATAGGAGCAGCCACAAGTCCCAGGTTTGGATTTCTTTCGCTGTCTTCCAGGAAGAAGGATTTTTCCTTCTTTTTACCCCCTCTAAATTAGTTTAGGAGTCGCTCTGATTTAATTATGTATGAGAGTGATTAACTTCCATACGTGGCATATTGCAACCCCTGCAGTCAGTGAGAGGCAAGGGCTGTGTCTTCTCCAGGAGAACATCGATGTCATGATCTCGACTCTGCTCTGAGCCAGGGGTGCTGTGGCTGGATGCTCAGGAGGAGCATGCAGTGATTGCATCATACCAGAGCACTGGGGCCTCCACACCAGGGTTGATCTCTGTTAGAGGGAAGTGTAAGAGAGCTTGAGGTGGACTCAAGCCTGGCCAGGCACTGGATCAGGCTGCCCAGGGAGGTGGTGGAGTCACCATCCCTGGAGGGGTTCAACAAACTAGAGTAGATGTGGTGCTTGGGGACACGGTCTGGGGGTCAGGGAGGTGTTGGACAAAGGTTGGACTTGATGATCCTGGAGGTCTTTCCCAACCTAAATGATTCTGTGATTCTATTCTATGGCAGTGGGGCTGCCGTCCAGCTCCTCGTTTTTTCCAGGCTGGAATCAGATTGCAGTTCAGAAGTGAATGAGTTTGAGGGAAACCATTTTCCAGGGTCTTGTTTACCCAATAAGTAGTAAATGTTTAACGATCTCTAAGTGTGCTTCAGAGAAACCCTGTGATTACAATTGTATAAGGAAAATGGTAGGAAAGAGATTAAGAAGACATTAGATGAGTACCTGGTGCTTCGTGGACTCCAAAAAGCACCCAGAAGGTGTGAAGCTGCTTATTTTGCTGAAGTGGCACTTAGTGCAGAACATTTCCCTCCTAGATCCAGGTGACCGATAAACGCTCCAGAAAAAGTCACACATAGTTCCAGTAACTGCTGCCAGCCTGATCTTCCCAGAGATGATGGCGTCCTCATCTCAGATTAGATTTGGGCCATTCTGGTGGGGACCAAGAGCTGAGACAGGGATACAGAGATGCCAGCCGCAGCCTGAGAGCCCTCGGCATCAGCTGAGGTTTCTCCCTCTGCAGAAGGTCCTTCAAGGACTAACCAAGAGGGGCTCCAGGAGCTTGTTTAAATACGGAGTGTAGAGTCTCTGACATGAGGAGTGTGAGATTCCTCCCACAGTGGGTCTGTGAAGTCACTGAGCCCACGTGGAAGAGCAGAGGGACTTTTTCTGGTCTTTTTACAATTCTTCCCTCAGCACATTCTTGTGTATATTTCTTTTATCTAGTTATTATGCTCCACTGTATAATAATAAAAGCAGTATTCTTTAAATAACTGCAAAAATGGGAAATAAATGAGCAATAGTGTTTCCAGAACATAAACATTTTTGAGTTGGGTTGTGCATATTCCTTGTCTTTGCCCTCCTTTCCCTGATGCTTCTGTACCTCCTACATGCTCCAGGTACCTTTTACACTCTTTTTTTCCATTATCTACTTACTCCTGAAGATTTTCTGGTTTTGGACCACATGTTTTGTTTTAAAATGTAAGTTGTTCTTATTCTTGCACTCTGGTAGCTCGAGAGCAGTTGGACTTTGCCGTGAGCCTCTTGGTCACAGGGAGTGGGAAGATGAGTGAGGATGCAGATGACTGCAAATTGATCAAGAGCTTACAATCAGTTTGCTATTAGATTAACGTGGCCCATCCTTTCAATCTAGGATGCCAGGATACTGGGATGCTTAGGTGTAATTGATTCTGCCTGTGGGTAGAAAGATCAATTTAGTGACTTTCTGAGGTTCTTTTCCAGCCCTGTTTTCTATTATTCTAATCATAGACATTCTAATCGTATATTTCTGGGATCTGTTAGTGATCCAGATGCAGATAAAGCTTGAGGAGTATTAGTGGAACACCTCTTTCCCCAATAAAAACTTAGGAGACCTGGCAGAAATTGTGTCCGTCTTGGCTTATGTATTTCTTTGATTTAAAAAACAAGTTGCAATTCCGTAATTCCCAGTTTTCACATCAGCTATGGTATGAAAAAGTCTAGACTCTTAGCTAAGTGTGAGTGGAGGAGAGCTGCGTGGCTACATCCAAGGTGGGAACAGTGTCTCCAGGCTGAGCAAGTGCCGCTTGCTGGTCCCCCAGCCAGGTCTGGTCAGAGCCTCTGATAGTTCTCCTGGGTTTTTATCACCATTGCACAAATAACGTGCTTTAGCATTTTTCCAGCTCTCTTCTCACTCTCAGCCCCCCCAGTGAACTGTGAGGCTCTAAATATAGGTCACCCCAGGCAATTAGGGAAGAGTTGCTGGTTTTGAAAGATATTCAGCAGGCAGGAAGCCCAGTTTCCAAATGAGTTATCAGGTGATATGATGTTTGGCCTCAGCCAGTGTGATTGACAGGGGGCCTGCATGTTCACAGATACATTATTTAAACATGGGGAGATATAAGAGATCTTCTGCACTAATTACTTCGAAGGCTGTATTAATCACAAGACACTTTAATACTCAATCAATACTTGCATTTGTCAATGACCTTGTAAATCTCCTCCACTTTAACTCTGCTGTGTGGCAAAAGTGGTTGCTCAACGTCTCTGGGTGGCTTGTTTTGTGCGACTGTTGCTCAGTAACACCTTTCACAGAGGCTCAGTTCCAGTGTTTAAGGCTCGATTTCAAAGGTGGAAATAGGAAGAGGACGGATGTTAAGGCCACTGGGCAGCCCTGTTCTAGCTGCAGAGTGTTTTTTGGTGTGAATGGGGAAACACATTTGCAAGAGGGGACATTTCATAAGACGTCGATGTATTCTGACCTCACTTGAGCACTGGACAGTGGTGACTTACTGGCAGAACAGTGAGATCTTTAATGTATTATATGTTACAACCAACACATGCACGCTAATGTGAAGACACTGGGGCACTTGCCCTGCTATCTTTGAGATGTAAGGGATGTAAAACTCAGTAATTTCATCGGAATAAAGGAAGAAAGTAAAATAATATCTTCAAATTAAGATTAAATTGCACTGCAGCCCAGGCGATATTCAGAAGGGGAAAGAGTCATCATTTTGTTTTTCTGAGCTAGAAAGGGGAAACTGAGAGGGAAAAATCATTCACCGTGAGCTCCCGTCTAGTTGGAGCTGTTTGTCTTTTTATGGAGCTTTTCTGGCTGCGGTACCGGTGTTTGAGCAGATATTTCTCGTATTCCCAGTTGAATTGTACAACCAATAATATTTTACCTGCCTGGGGTTTTGGGGTGTTTTGGACTCCTAAGGGTAGTTTACTCAATTGCTTTTGTGTGGTAACCGGAAAGCAAAGCCTGGATTCCTCAAATAGGTCACAGGATCAGTGAGGTTGGAAGGCACCTCTGGAGACTGCCTCATCCATCCGGCCCCTTTTGAGGTCCCTCTGAATGGCAGCACAACCTTCTGGTGTGTCAGCTACTCCTCCTGCTTTCCTATCATCTGCAGAGGCTTGCTGAAGGTGTGCTCTGTGCATGTCCAGCTCCTTAATGAAGCTCTAGCCCACCCTTGGCCCCGCTATTGACCCCTGGGTGCCCTACGTGCTGATTCCACCAATCCAAATGGACTCTGCAAGGTTCTCCTGCCGATTGCAAATTCTTTTTCCGTGCGATGCCTGTTGGTAATTGTTACAGCGTTTTTCCCCTCGCACGCTAACCTTGGTATCAGATCTGCAGTGCAGGATTTGCAAATATTTAGACCATTTCATTAGTCTTTCTGCATGACCTTTTTCTCTGCAGTGAGGAAGGTTTTTTCATTAACCCCCCATCCTTTACTGGGGTCAGCGCCTCATTTCCCCCTCCGTGGCGCAGCAGCTCGGGATGGCTCGCACACCCACCTTCCCCTGCCTCCCAGTTCTACCTGCATTATGCTCTTTATAGCAATTTTATCTTTATGCTGCTTTTTGTGGAATCCTCCTGCAGGAGCTTTATCGGCCATGTACAAAAATTACCTTCTTCCTATTGCAAATTGCCCCTGCCCGTAGTCACTGCTGTCATCTCTGAGGCTGCTCAGCTGCAGAGAGAGGTGGGTTTAGTGCTTTCCCTCTGCTCTCGGGCCATTTTTCCTAGGCTTCTTTTTTTTATTATTTTATTTTATTTGTGGTCCCTGTCATTCTGCCGGGGCAAAGGGGTAAAGAGATTTGACACTAAGTGCGGGGAAACGCTGTATCTGGAATCTATCTTCCAGACGGCCAAAGAATAAAAATTCATGGCAGGACAGCCGCCGCTGACACGTTCCCAAAGACATATTGCAGGTAGCATTATTTATTGTGGCACGGAGTTCATAGAAGTGCTACCTCAAAGCACCCGGAGAGATCCTAAAAAGCCCATCTCCCATCAGGTGCGGCAGATTTATGGCGGGTGCCGGGGAGGGGGTCAGCGCGGCGGCAGCTCCTGGTGGGAAGCCTGGCTGCTCTCCGCAGGGATGCGGCCGGGGCCCTGGGCTCCGACGAGGGCTTCAGCCACTAATGTTGGCCATAAAATTGCAGTGACACGCTGCCTTAGATAAGGAGCGCTGGAGGGAGGGGCCGGGGTGGTTTGTGGGAGCAGCAGCAGCACTGGGGGGCGAGCACATGCGCTCGTATTTTAGGTTAATGCGGGAGAAGAGGAGGTGGGGGTGGAGATGGGGACAGATTGATGGGCTGGGGAGGGAGCGATGAGCTCCCTGTGCTGGAGGCTGATCTCAGCCTGCAGTGATGCAGACCTGGCCTTGCTGTGTCGAGGACCTCCCTGTCCTGGACAGGTTGACCCACTCACAGACCTAGACCCACCACTGGCCAGGTTAAAATACCTGGTCCCAGTGAGCTGCCCCATAGCAACCCACAGGATGGAGGTGGGCTGAGAGCACGGGGCAAAAGAGCAGGTTCTTGTGATGTACCTCCCTGCCTGGACAGACAATATTCCCGTGTTTCTGGCTGCATCCCAGGTCACCTCGTCCATGGATCACATTTGCAGCCATGGGCAGGGCAGGCATGTTCCTAATCCACTTCCACTATCTCTGCTCTTACCTTCTTTTCTCCAAATAATTGGCTAGCACGTTAATAATGACTAGATTTTCCTAAAATGGAGGAAGTCTGAAGCAGCTCTGAGGCTTTGAGCTGCAGAGCTCATTCTCTGACTGTCCTGCATGACCAGGCAACAAGGTAGACCTGTTCTAGGTCATGGTTTTAAACATCAGTTATGGTAAATAAATTTTAGTATCTAGTGGACCAGAGACCATTCTGAAATGCTGAGGGAAGTTGTGTGTCTTTGGCAGTGTGTGGTTCCACATCATCTTAGGTTTAGTTGTTGGGCATCAAGAGAGAAGAATGCGACTAGTTGGGGGAAGTGAAATAGTAGAAGTGTTCAGGTCATAAATGGGGCTTATCTTTAGGAAGATATTTATAGGAGGGCATCTTGCTAATTTTCCATTGTGCTGTAGCTGTTCAGCTGCTATACTGAGAAGTATTGACACCTTTTCCACCCCTGTGTTAATTCACTTGAGAAAAATCAGAAAGCTAAATAAAAAAGAAATAGTCCTTTATAGAGGCTGGTGACCAAAATCTACCTTGAGGCACTTTTCTGCATATTGCTTGAACTCTGCTCTGCTACATCTCTGTTGTCTCATTGCTCTTCTCTCACCGTGGGTGAAATTTGGATTGTAAAGAATTCATCGGCTTTCACAGGATGACTTTGCAAGTCCCGTAGACAATCAATGATGCTTCCTGGGCAGCGAAGCAAACTGTGACTCTGTGATTGTGTGGGCTCTAGGGGGGAGTTGGAGAGCATTTATTCACCCAGTGTTCCCAGAAACATTATTCTGGGCTGGAAACTTCAGAGGTCATTAAAGACCTCTCTAAAATGTTGCAGGTTTGTTGTCAATGCCTCATGAAACCTTGAAGGCTGCCTGGACATTGCTTCGTAGATGTCTCCTCTGTAGTCCTCGTTTTCTCACCTGTGACAATTTAAAGACAAAGGAAAACTCGTGTCGGAAGCTTTTGGAGCAACCAACAGAACAAGAGTGAGAGCAGTAGGGAGCAACAAGTCCTCAATTTATGAAATCACAGAGAATGATTCGATGTTAGGTGAGCTGGCTTTGCTATTCAGGTGCTTGTCTTAACCCTGCCTCCACCCACCAAAAATAGGTGCTTCTTGCAGGGTTTCCAGATCAAAGAGGATTTGGGTCACACTGTGATGAACTTGGTTCACAGTTAAAGGGTCAGCTCCTTGCCTTTGCATCTCATCCACACCACCTGCATCTCCTGGCATTTGTTGCTGTTGGTGTTGCTCCCTTGCAAGCTCCAGAGCTGAAATACATCACCCAGATGCAGTGGAGGTCTGGAAAGCACCGATGACCATACAATGCCCAGGGTGGTCCCCTGCCCATGGTGCCTCCCCAGGTGCCACGGTGGGTGTGCCGAGAGCAGCTCCAGCCCCACTGATGCCAAAGGGGAGGATGCTACCAGGGCGTGTTTCCACCGCCTGCTTTTCTTGCAGGCCAGCTGGAGGTTATCGAGGCCAGGGGCTGCTTTCCAGCTTCATAAACCTCCTGCGCTATTCGGAGTCATGATTCTCCTATCCAGCCGTCTGTGCTTTTCCTCGGGACGGCTAATCCCTCAGCGTGACTCGTGGAAGCTGCAGTATTGATTTCTGTCTCTCTCTAAACCTCAGTTGTGTTCAATGCTTGTTAGACATCTGAAGGAATATCCATTGGGCTCCGGGGGCAGGCGGGGGGCCGAGTGCGGTCGCTGTGCCAGGAGATGTTTCCCTCAGGACTGGGGGCAAGGCAATGGGAAGGACTGGAAGGCACGAGGAAAGGGGCAGGTGGGATCTCAAACCTCTGGTAGAACTCTTGGAAGATGTGAACCAGGACAACAACATGCTCTCGTTGTTGATAAAGTAGCATTTTTCTGGGTTTGGCTCTGAGGATTTGATGGTCCATCTGAGGACATGCCAGAGCCCTCCAAGAAAGGAGACCTTTCAGAGCAGTGGGTGCATTTCCCAAGCTGTGCAGGTGAAGGAGGATCCAGGGTTTGGGGCTTTTTCTTCAGTTTACCCCCTGTACGTTGCGAGAAGCTTCTGAATTTAAGGGTCCCTGTTGGTAGGACATGCATGGCTTTCTGGAAACATGTTTGGGCTGGATCTGTTGGATTTCCAGTCCCACCTTCACATCCACCACGTACCCTGTTCCCATCCTGCCCTGGCCACAAGAGCTCCTCGGTGGGGGGAGCCTGGGGTGATTAGGGAAGGTTATGCGGACACTGGAATTGAAGCTTAGAGCCTGGATGAGAGGGCTAAAAGAGGCAAAAAGAAGGATTTAGCATATTTTTAATTAAAATAACAAGCCGGGACCTGTCACTACACAGATTCCTTTGTATCCTGAGTTCCTTCCCCTCTTTTCATCTTTGACTTTTTAGATTAGGCACTCTCAGAGTAGGGATCACATTTTCTTCTGATCTGGAAAATGCCTGACATACTTTGAGGGCTAGCATTGTCCATAAAATAATAAAAAACCCCAGAATTGCAGTCTCGTTGCTGTCTTACTCCTATCTGCCATCATCATGAGATATTTAGCACTTAAAATAATTGCACCTAGCACTTACATTATGCTTTTGGTTGTTCACAAATTAATCCTCCAGCCACTTCTGAGATCAAAATGGGTTTGTCCATTTTATGAATGAGGAGCAGAGACTCAGAGATGTTAACTTTTTCACCCAAAGAAGTGGAAGGAATGGGTGGTAGCCGCTGTATTGTGATGTGCTGCATAAACATAAACCTCTTCACTGTATGAGCATCTTACAGTAGTGAATTAAGAAAAATGGCTAATGTGTCATGTACTTTATTTATTAAGAAATTAGTAGATTAAGCCAGATTTTGCTCTATTAAACATACACAGGCTGGTCTAAAGTGAACATGATTGTATCATCTGATTTAAAATTTGTTCAACAGTGGCACAACCCAGAAAAAAGGATTTTTTTTTTTAAGTTAAGCTTGATCCTCCATCCATGTAATTTAGCATAAAACCCAGAAAAGAAGCAAAGTAAACTGAAGTAATTGCAAAATACAAATTTTAATAGATCTAATACTCTGGAGGGTCTCTGTCAGGGGAGCTGAATTTGAATTTGTTTGTACAGATGAGTCTGAATGGCACTCGAGCCCTGGTACGGGGCTGTTCCACAGGCTCTCTTGTCAGAGGTGTTTTCTGTGACAGTACAGGCCAGAAGAAGTTGATGGAGCCTGAAGAAGGTTTCCTGAGGAGTAACCTTCTACTGTCTCATTCTCCCATCTTTTACTAAACAGTCTCATGTTTTACTGGGCTTTACTCAGTTTTCAGCTCCCCCACTATATCTGTAGCCTCTTGTATCTGGGAACTTCCTCATCTCCAAAGAGAGCGGCGTGTTGTGCTCTCCAGGCTCAATGGGCCAGGTGAAAGGAGAAGGCAAAAAGCCTGTTGCTTGGGGCTTTACTGTTATTTTATATTTTTCCCTATTTGTTACACATGTACCTGGGCTGACTCCTGAGTTGTTCTAGTGGTTGCACTCATCACCTGGAGGGGTTCAACAAACGAGTAGATGTGGCGCTCGGGGACATGGTCTGGGGGTCAGGGAGATGTTGGACAAAGGTTGGACTTGGTGATCTGGAGGTCCTTTCCAACCTAAGTGATTCTGTGATTCTATATTCTCTAGCAGATGGCCTGGCCAGACTATCCTGGGTTTTATTTTCTGAAGCTTTCAGATAGTTTTGCCACTAAATATCTTCAGATAGTTTGTTCTATTTTAATATTTATCTATCGCTGGGTGTTGCTTTTAATTGAAACATCTGCTCCAGGTGGAGAGGAACAAAAACAGTCTCAGCCATATGCACAGGTCCAGGGGTTGGCAACCTCTTCTACACTGAGTCCAGGCAACTGATTTCTGTTGGTCTAAGCCAGCACTGCTATTCCAGGGATGAAAGGTGGGTTCAAGGTTGGTGGGCTGCCCATCCTCACCTTCTCTTCTCCCCATTAGGACGGGGACCAGAGCCTGGGGTGGGGGCTGAGCTCTCTTCTGCGGCACCACCGAAACCACGGGTCTGACCCGCTCCCTTTGTTGGCATGTTCACAGTCATCTTCCCACCACAGCTCTGATCTTCTCCAGCCGCATGGCCCTTTAAATACCCTATTTCAAATAGGAAGGAGAGAGTGATCTGGTGGAGCTCCTCCCGTCCTTCGGATCCGTGCTCTTATTAAGGCTTTTCCCCGGCTCGTATCTATTACTTTCTTCCTTTCTGAAGGAGTCAGCTTGATTCAGTACTTTTGGGACTTGGTGACATTAATGTATCTGTTTTATGTAACACGGAGTCATTATGAGCAGAATCCTAGATCATAAGGAAAGGTATAACGAGAGACAAGGAGGGTTTTTCCCCTTGAAGATAATAGCGGTGGTGCTGGAGAGGAGGAGGGCAGGGGTCAGGCAGCCGCCACCTGATTGGGCGCCCGGGCGCCGCATTGACATTTCTGCAGTTTCATCAGAAAGTCTAAATAATCCATCTGAAAACGGAGGGTTATTTACAGGAGATAGATACGCACGGCACGAGCCGGAGAGATACTGGAGACGTGCTCTTGGTGCCTGCCTTTGTACCGCGGCTGCCAGGACATGCAGGGTCCCTCAGCCAGGGTGGGGAGCTGGAGGTGTGCATAGACACCCCACCAAAACTGGGGAATATTAAAATGAGAGCAATAAATGGCTTGAAAGGGAAGGAGGGGGAAACAGGCAGGTAGACAGTGTTTGTTATTCTAGTGCTGCTCGAGGAAGGGGTGAGGGGGAAGGTGAGGGGAGCTTATCTGGAGATAGGCACGTGCCACAGGCTTCCTCTGGGAGGGGTTTATGGTCTTTTTATTGCACCCCACCCTCTGCCCCAGCTCCGAGTCATTCCCTGACAAAATCTTTATATTTTCTGTGTTTCGAGCATGCGCTGCCCCTAAGAGAGGAGAAGAGGTTGGAATGGAGGTTTCAGTTTGTGGAGGGCTCTGACCCAGAGACCTCGCAATGAGAAGGAGCTAAAGGAGCAGTGGAGGCTTTGATGGTCTTTTAGTGCTGTCCCCAAGTGCCATCCATGGGGATTGTCCTGTGCTCTGCTTGCTTTCCTCCTGCCAGCCTTCTGTGCAGAGAAATTACCAGTCTGCTTGTGGATTCTTGAGTAACATTTCATGTTTTTCTCCGTCTTCATTTTTTGAGCTGGTGCTTATTTACAGGTAGCTGAAATACCCAATGGGCTTTTTAGATCTCTGTTGTAATATTTTTGCATTTGTTCTTAAATTGGTTTTGTTTTATATAAATTGACACGTGAGTATTTGGGGAGGGGGAGGACTTGGGATGTTTCCTCTAAGGTTTTATTAAAGAATCACACACTCTTGTAATCATATAAAAGAAATAGCAATTATAGTGTGCACAGCATGACAGCTCCTTTTCACCCCTGTTTCAGCAACACATTTACTGACCTGTTGTCACGTGTGGTGTGAGGTGGTTGGTGTGTTCCAGCAGTGACAGCCCCTTCTCCTGCATGAACCCACCACCTGAACCCTGCCACAGGGGTGGACACGAGGGGTCTGCACCCAGGGCTTGGTGGGCTGACATCTCTGCCCAGAGCTCCAGCAAGGACTCGTGAGGTTTTTCATAGCCGTGAGACATGTAAGGTTAGAGGTGATGTGAGATAGTAACGCTGTGATGGCCCCGAGTTGAGCTCCATAAATCTCAGATTTGACACAATTATGTGTAAGTTATCGAAACTAATGTAGTTCCTGTTTTCATTTAGATCCTGGTGTCCAACACTTCACGCTTTTCACCACAGCTGTGGGCATTCAGAATGTTTTGTAAGCTGAAGGCAAGCAGGGGCTTTAAGGAAGCCACCAAGTAACATGAGACAAAAACTCTCCCAACAAAATCTTGAGTGGTCAACACTAGATTTGGGAAACTTGGTGGAAAATCCGTGTTTGAAACCCAAACTTTAGGCCTCAAACCGAACACTTAGCTGAGTTTGCCAAAGAAAAAGTTGATCCTGTGAAGCAAAGCACATTCAGACGTTTTAGTTATAAACTCTTCTTTCAATTTGCTTTGAGATTAAACTTGGCCACAAGGTCACAGCCTAGGGGGAAATTTTGGAACAATTTTCAAAGCAGTTAATTTGGGCATTTTTCAACTATTTAAATGCAAATACAAATGAATAAATAATTTATGCATTGCTTTAGCTGAAAAATATTTTAGTTTAAGAGTACACAAATTGTCACACAATTAGGAGGGCTTGTCTGCAGAGCAGCTGGTGCTTTGGAGAAGCAAGTTATGAACCTGGGAGAGGGGCCACTTAGCACCCTGTACCTCTGGGCTGTGTTTACCTTCCCATCTGTTGCTTTGACTGGACTGTTACGGAGCGAACCAAACTGTGACAGTACAATAATATGCACTTTAAGAGAAGATTATAGAACATATTACAAAGCTATTTAAAAATCATTATTAGGCTGCAGTGCAGTTAAATGATATGTTTATGGAAGGCTTTAATTCCCGAAGAATTCCAAACTGGGGAGCCAGATCTATCAGCAGGCCAACGTGACACAGTGATGTTAACTTTAGGAGATGTGTGGGTGTTTATTCCAGCCGGGGCTTTGGCAAGACGTGGTAGAGCCGTGGTGATGTCATGTCCATCTGTGGAGAGCTCTGTCCTGGCAGTGGGTGGTGGGAAGGGGGTCCCTGGGCTGGGCAGGACCCCATCACTCTGTGCCTGTGCATCTTACACACTCGGGTTTTGTGTTCCCTCACTTGTATAGTCAATATGGATTTGCATCATATTTGTAAATAAAACACCAATGGCCAGTTCTACTCCTGTGGCCACAACTCAACAAGAAGGGAACAGTGTTCTCCACCAACATCAGGCAGGTCACCTCACCCTGTGAAGCTGTGGGTACAAAGTCTTGTGCAGTGACCCAGGACGTACATGGAAATTGTTTATTTTCAGAAAAACTGTTTTAAGAAATTTTGCAGAGCTACATTAAATGGGCAGAAGGTTGAACAAATGTGAAGGTATTTTAGAAAAGTTAGAAAAGTGGAAATCTTGCCTCTGTTTTGTTTAACAAGGCTTTATTTTGAAATGGGACTTTTTAAAAAAAACAAACCCTACAGTCTGAAATTAAAGACTTCGCTTGCATCAAACAAAATATTCTTATCAAACTAAAACTATTTTTTAGTTTTGTTTCAGGAATGTAAATGTTTCCATTTACTATGAGAAACATCTTTCAGGCTCCAGTTTTGGTCAGCCATCAAACCAGAGCTGAGCAGTCACTTTATGCCTGTGTCTCCAGATGGGATGAGGTGGCACCGAGGGTCAGGGTGACCTAGGGCTGGGGTTGTGTGGAGCTGGGAGTTCCTCGCCTGCTCTCCAGTTGTACTGTCTCTGGACACCATCACCTCTGGCTGGTTTCCCTGCTTAATGCTGCAGCAGATCGGGCTCCTTTTCCTGTAGCTATTAACGGCCTCAATGAGGCTTTGGGTCCTTTCAATTACACTGCAGTGAATCCCTTAATCTCTTTAAGTAGCTCCCCTGTCCTCATCTCATCATGCTCATTACCTCATGTAGCATCTATATCCCAATCCTAATCTGGGGCTGAGAGTAAATAGGTTGTTGTGGGGGTTTTTTTTCCTACTTTTCTTCTATTGAGTTTGTTGTATACATGAGGAAACAAAGCAGCAGTGCTGGTGACACGTACGTTTGAGAGCTTGCTTTCTGTGGCACTGATGCTGTCAGGAGGACATCAGAGCATCATGAGATGCTTTATCCTGGCAAGGACCACCAGCTTCTCCTGCCATGGCTGCCCGTGGAGCTGGGGGAAGTCACCTTCCTCCTTGGCCAACATGTCTGTGGCAATAGGGTGGCACCACTTTAGACTTTCTTGGAGAGAAGTGGGCAGCCATGTGCTTCATCAGGCTGGGGACACCAGCTCTCCTGGTTGTCCTCTCCAAAGCACGGTGCTGACTCTTGCAGCCAGGGCTGCTGCTGGTAACCCGGGGCTGTCCTGGAGCAAGGGAAGGGAGATGGATTTAAAACAGAGGTGCCAGAATCCTAACAAGATTATTTAACTTTTAAGGGGAGGTGGGAACGGATTTTTTTCATGCATTTTTATTGATTTTCAATGTTGTACAAACCCTAGCCATGTACAGCAATAACACAGAAAAAGATACAATCATTGAAAAACAATTACAGATCAAATGCCCTCATCTGGGAGTCAAATGCACACCCAGCCCGCTCTGCTCAGGGCCCTGTAACTGGGCACACGTAGGGGATAAAAAGCAGGATTTAAAACTTAATCACTAGACATCCTGGTACAATGCTGGACTGGTGGCTTTCCTCTGTTGCCATTTTGCCAATTACATAATGTGGTTCATAATTTGTTGGGAATTAACATAAATAGGTATCAACCTAAAATTAAGAAAATAAGTTAAATTGCATTTTGCAAAGCATTATTCTGACTTTCTGAGCAGCTTGCTATCATATGGCTGACCTGACAAATTGTGGGTGGTGTTTTGGCCTTCATCACGGCATCCCCAGCTCAGATGATGTTCAGATGACAACCAAAGACAGGAGGGTGGCCAGGAGCGTGTTTTCCTCACCCGGCATGGGGGGTGCAAAGCCCAGCAGCACCTGAGCAGGTCCCTGCAGGATCCTCCCTCCCTCTTTTCCTCCCTCTCTCCAGCAGTTGCTCCTTTCCAAGGAGACACCAGATTTTTCCAAACTTGCCCATGAGCCATGATGGGTCAGGAGCGTGGCACCAGCCCCTTGTCTTGCTGCTCATTCACACCCCAGCATCCCTCGTGCCAAACGGCTGCTCCCTCCCGCGCCTCCACGGCTATTGCTGAGAAAAAAAGGAGAGTCCTGGAGCCTTCTCTTCTGAAACAAAAGCTTAATGGAAGGGCAGGCACGGCCCCGTCTCGGCGGCTGTAATTCTTGGCAGGGTGTGACGTGCCCGTCCTCCCGCATTAGCGCAGGGCACGAGGAATTTAGCACAGTGCTAATTGCNTGGCCTCTGCCCGCTGGGGTGGCACTGGGAGCAGGACATCGACCCACACCACTCCAAATGTCACCAGCATCAAGTTGTTCCTCAAGCCAACCTGTTTATTAAAGCAAGCAAAGATCTGCCTTTAACCAGAGGCAGGTTTAAAATGCCTGATTCCACCAGGATCCTCCTCAGGGACACACGCTGGTGTTTTATCTCCCAGGCACTGAACTCCGGGAGGTTTTTCAGGAACTCAGTTAGTTTTAAACTCGACTTTCCTGAAAAACTCTGTGTGTTAACTCCATTATCTGGGTGTCACTTCACTATCTCCTCTTCCTGGGTTATTTATGAGTATGCTGAAGCAGCTCAGAATTTCTGCTCCCTACCCTCGCTAGTGCTGTGTTTGTACCCATTTTTCCCTATTTTTTTTTTATTGGGAATTCGCAGGAAGATTAATTCTCCTTACTCCGTGGCAGTTTAGTTTCCCTAAGAACCTTTAGTGAGGGATGTTCTAGAAAAGCGTTTAGGAAATCTGATTCCACTCTATCAGCCCAAATCTCCCGTATTAGCAGGGCTATTTCCTCTGTCAGGCAACTCAGATCTACAAGTATAAACTCTTCTCTTGGCTTTCAGACTCCTCCCCGAGACACCGTGTTTACTCATCTCTGCTAATTTGGGTCAGTCCAACTGTTTTCTACCATTCTGCGGGTTCTGGAAATCTGACTTTCTGCTCTGTAATTCCCACGATTGCTCCTAAAGCTGGTTGTAAAGATTCGTCACCTTCTGATCCTCTGATAGAAGGGAAGAAAGAAAGTTCAGCAGTTTGGTATCTGAGCCCTTTTCAAACTCTGGAGGCAGTAGCGGCTGCCTCGGGTGATTTGTTGCTCTGGTGTATGAACCTTCCCGACCTCCTCCATAGTGAACAGCAGTGCAAAGAATTAATTTAATTTTGCTGCTGTGCCCTTATCTTTCTTAATTCCTCCCTTTACGCCTTGACCATCCATCAGCTGCATGGGTGACTGACAGGCTTCCTGCTTTTGTGTTTGGGAAGTTTTTATTAGCTCTCATAACTCTAACAATTGTTCTTCAGGACCTGTTTTCACTCACCTTATCATGGCTTTGCATTTAGCTTCCTAGATTGATGTCCTTCTCTGTTCATTGTTTGGAAGCAACTTCCATTTTTCTGCAAGTACCTTTTTGATTTCAGATAGCTTCCTTTGCCTGTTGTTCGTGTTTAAACTGTGCTGGTTTAGCCTCTCACCTGTTGTGTCTCACACCCGTCCGTGTCCCACCCTTGTGTCCTTGTGCACCACTCACTTTCAGGCTAGCAAGGCCTGAGTTGGGATGGGAAGGAGACATCATATGTTCTCTGCCCGTGACGTGGATTTGCAGCCTGGCAGATTGTCTTAGTTGCAGAGCAATCCCATGACTATATAACCAGGATCTCTCTCCCAAGCCCATGCTAGAGCTCTGCATGCTTTTTCTCTCTGTTAGATGCCTTCCAAGACCAAGGCTGATATTCAAGGGGTCAAACAAGACTCTTACCAAGAAAGAAAATGGTAAAAAAATTCAAGTGTAGAAGGTGGTAGACAGAGGAGTAACAAGTTGGAGAGAGGCAAACAGTATTTCACTAGGCTTTGGTAATTCCTATTCATAAATTCCTGATAGCTGCAGAGGTGTGACTGCAACAAGAACCACTATTGGAATGGAAGAGTTCCCATCCTGGAGACCTCCTGACATGGGTTGCATCACACCTTCTGTTCAGTCATCCATCTGGATGCCAAGCTGTGCACTCACAGGGATTCTTTTCTTTGGAAAGCAGGCGGCTTCTCACGGATCCAACTGTTTCTCCTAACTCTTCATTGTGTTTGTTTTCCTTCCACGTGCATCTGCTCCCCTGCTTATTCTGTGAGAAACGAGGCTGAGCTGCAGTGGTTGGAACACTAACCACAGAAGTTCTCTCTGTGCTGATGGACGAGTCTGAGTCCATGGTACAGATAAAACTTGTAGGTTTTCTATTGGCAAGGTCACCTAAGTGTAGCTGATAGAATCTCTTCTGTGTTAAGCCAGGAAGCTGGAAAGTGCAGCTCCTGTTTTGTAGAGTGCAAAATGTCTCATAAAGATGCTACAGGTCGGCTTCCAGTTCCAGGAGGGGGGGACAAGTTGGGAACACTGGCTGAGTTGGAGCTGGACACCAATAAAAGATAGTAGCAACTCCATGCTGTAAACAAATGCCTGGTTCTTTTGGTGCATTATTCCAGATTCCCCAGGGTTCTTTATACACTGTGTATTCTTTCATTTGCAGGCTTTGATCTGGAGAGTTTGTACCAGCTTCTTCCAGTCTGAGTAAGAACTGTCTCCTCTGCTCCACTTGTTGGCGCTGAATCCTGGGACATCATCTCCAGTTTTCCATCCTGAGGTAGGGAGATCTTCCATGACCTGATTTTCTGAAGCCTTGTAGGAGAGATTTCTGTGCTGGTAGCCCTCCTGGGATGTGTGATGTAAGTAACATGGATTAAAAGAGCTGTGATTACGGGTAATACAGCCACGCTGTTCTCAGGCAGAGGTTGTGGAGTTCTTTGTGTGATTTATCCTTCACCTTTCTGGTGGGCAGCAGTGTTCACTTGCTCTGTCTTCTAATGGCTCTCTGGTTTTTGATAAATGCCATCTGCATGAAGTATTTCCTAGCACCTGACTTGCTGGTCATTAGTGTTGGCTCATCTTATTTTCAGTGCAGTAAGATGAATGAAAAGGTGTGTTTTGAACAAGACTATGCTTCGATTTATTATTTTTTTTCTAGATGTCTTCGAGCTGATACCTTGTCAGGCTGTAGTTCTGTGTGGGCTGGTGAGGAACCGTCAGGGCTCTGTTATTTAGTTAGTTATGTTGATCCTACTGTTAGTTTCTATTGTTAACAAAATGATTAGTGCCCTTGGCTTAATCTTTGTAGCAGGAAAACTGTCCCTTGAGTTTCTGTCATAGTCAAACAGGTGTGAGGAAAGATGAGAAATTAACAAGAGTCTGATTTATTTTGTTTTGCATGGGAATCCTTGAAAGTAAATATTTGGATTGTCTGTTTCAATTCATAGCCATTCAGTTTCCCAAAGCTAGGGTCAGAGATGTGCTGGCAGAAAAAACATCTTCCCAAATGCAGGAAGAAATATCCCTTCTCTCCACCATTAGATTTGGCACTGAAAAAAGCACCTGTTCTCCAAATGTAGTAATTTCATTCAGAATTATTTTTTATGTAACTAGAACTCACTGAGTCTCTGTGAAGTACCTGGTTTTAATATATCTGTGTATCTTGAGTCATTATGAAGTCATTCATAATATCAGGGATATTCTGTAATACCAAACTAACCTTGTGTTACTCTGTAATATCAAGCTAACCTCGTGCAATATGAATAGCAATAGAAAGATTTATGGTAGGCTTCACAAAATACTCGTCAGTATCCTCTACCTAGATGAAAAACTGAGAGGTGTGAGTTTGGAGTTGGGGTTTTTTCCTGTATTTACTTTTTGGGGTGGTTTTGTCCTTTATGGAAGATTTCTCTCCTGCTTTCTTCGTACGTTTTGATCTGAAGTATTTTGTTTACAACATGAGTGCACACTTCAATTTCTTGAGAATCATCAGACTTATAAATTAAGTGGAAACCTTGGGAAATTCTGTTGATGGGCAAAGACATTCATTCTCTTTGTGCTCTTAATATCTCAGAGGATCCTGAGTAAAGCACTGACTATTTTCTATTTAGTCAGGAAACTTTTCAGGTCTTGATATCCTTTGTGTGGGGGGTGCACGATACTCTTTAGGTGTTGTAAATTAGATCCAAAGATTTGGATGAGGAATATCAACACAGAAACCTCACCTTCCCCCAGGTCAATATTCTTGCCTTTGATCTGAGAATGAGAGGGAAAGGTGGATGGAACAGAGGAAGAACAGGAAAGCAAGCAGAAGGTGAGGGAGGTGGAGGGGAAAGGAAAATAAAGGAGGCTGAAATGGAGAAATTTTGGAGAGGTGATACGTGTGGTTATTGTGACTTTTTCACACTGTTATGTCCTGATTGATTTTGTTGTATTGTAAATTGTAAGTATTCTCTGAAAACATCCAGCATCTGCAAATGGAACTCATTTGGGGACCAATCTTTACTGTTCTCATTAATGACTGGAGTCTGTTACTGGGCTATTTTCACTGTATCCACTGGTTTTTACCTTTCTCTTTGTTGTTAGAAACTTTCATTTTAAAGCTGTGATTTTCCTCCTGAGATGAGTTTTTCAGTTTGAGCAGAGCTGTGCTGTACTTCAGGGTAACCACACAGTGGTACAAATCTCTGTTACCAGGAAATATTTCTGAGCTACATAAGCACTGAACACTCAGGCTAAGAGAGGCAAGGAGAAGGCTTAAGAGGAAAACAGTCTTCTAAATGTCCATGTGAGAAAGGGGTTTTGTTTAGCACTGGTTGTGGGGAGAATCATGGGCACATAGTGTCTGTGTGTCTGGTGGGAGGACAGGGCTGGCTGGGGGCTGAGCTCACCTCTGATGGGCTGGTTTGGTGTGGCCACGGGAACTGCTACCCCCAAAGAATTACCCGCTTCCCTGCCAGAGGGCAAGTGACGTTTGCTCTGCAGCTCTCTCCTGGAGGGACCAGGGTTGCTGGGGCCACCTTCTCTGAGCTGCGGCTTTTACTGGCAGCAGGAAAGGCTGGAAAATCCTTGTTTGTCTCTGGGGTTGGCAGGTACTGCCTAAAGTTTGTTCTGCTCATTGAGCGGGTAAGAAACATCCTTAATTACTGATGAGCATTGCAAATAAGAGATTTCCCCCCCCTCAAAGCCATGGCCTTTCTATTTGGTAAGACTTCTCTAGGCTTGTTCTTCAGTTGCAGTATGTCTTGATCTTATGGCATAAGAATGTAATGTATTTTTAGTAACTTTCCTCTTATTTTATTTCAATACTGAAAAAAGAGTGGGAATGTATTTGTAGCTTATCACCTGGGTGATATGCTGCCATGTATGATAGACAGTGCTCCTGTGATTTCCCAAAATACTTCTTTTTTTTTTTTAACTGGCACAAGGCTTTTTCAGAAGCTACTGTGAAAATATAATTTTATCTCAGTGTCTCCAAAACTCTCTGGTCCCACATCGTAACCAGCCCAGCCATGGTCAGCAGGAATCTCTAGCAAGCAGCAACTTTCACCACTATTTGCAGTGTTTACGGTTAAAAGTTTAATGATCAGGACTGGTGGTAGTCTAGGGTAAATTTTGGAGATTCTTAACAGTTTCAGTTCGTTTATCTAATTGTGAAGGTGGGTGAAACTATACTGAGTAAGCTGATCCAGCACATCCTTACCATGTATAAACTAGAGGGGTTTCCTTAAACATCAGCTTGTTTTCCTTCCTGGAAGCAGTGGACAGATGCAGGTGCTGAAATGCATGAGAGATTTTCTTCCGGTTTCTCCAACAGATAAAATCTTTAAGTTGTTTATATTTAAAACATCTAAGCTGTAGGTTCTTAGCTGGTGTAAATCAGCTGGGATCAGTGGAGATACCTTCCTGGACAGTGACAGAGCCTTTGCCCACACCAGCCTGCAGCAGAGGAGTAAATGACAAAGGGGCTGCAGCACTTCTTTTCTTCCCTGCTCACATTCCTGCTTCCAAAAGTGTCAATTACTTGAGCTCTCAGGAAATTCCTGTGGCAGTGACACATTTTCAGGGGTGCTGCATTAGCTGAGAGCAGCAGGGAGGGTGCCAGGGCTGTGCAGACAGGATCTGCCCCTGCCCTTGACCTCATGGACCTGCACTCTCGAGCTGTCCCCGGAGCTCTGGGGCTGGCACACTCCTCCTCTCCACACTCATACTTGCCTAGGAATCCTGCTGACAGGTATGGAAGCTTTGCCTCTCATATTTAAAACCCACACACACTACTGAAAAATAAAAATCACGCAACATGGATTATTTCACATTTTCCATCATTGATAGTTCCTGATGAAAAGGCCATGATTGGATTCAATCTTTTTATTCTCCACAACCATATGACAGCTTCGGGGACATGAACATTTGTGAAATCATTTAAGAAATAACACGGGAGCTGCCGACCCCCGAGCATCCAGCAGCCCCGGGTCCAGCATCCCTGCTGCAGGCTGGGCTGTGCCAGGCATGGCCTCGGTGCCACCGCAGGGTCCCCTCCCTCGGGGGCTGCCCCACTGCTGCTGGCTTGGAACAGGAGGAACGATGTCAGCCAACTCAGATGATTTTAAAGGTTGATGTTTACAGGCATGGGAACTTCTTTCTAATCCAAGCCCGTCTGGTAGCAGTCGTGGTAATTACGGAATTAACGGCAGCCAGAGCAGGAACAATGAGGACTTCTCTTTTTGGCTGGCTGCTGGCATCTCTTTGAGGCTCTGTAGAGACAACGCTACAACATCCTTACACAGACCACCGGCTTTGTTGCAACTGTCTCCTTGGAGCCTTGGCACGGGAAAGGACCCGCGTGTGTCCAGGCATTTTCCAGGCTGCGGGGTTCCCTCCTCTCCTGAGCCCAGCGCTGTCAGACCCCTCCTTTCAGCCTGAGCACCGTTTAAATAGATCATTTGTTTTCATTATAGGTTTTTTGCATCTCTGCCTTTCATTCTCATTAATGAATTTCTAGGGTCTGATTGGAAAACAAAAGCCAAATACCAACATAAACAGGGATGTGACAAAGGACACGGCCAGGCGCCTGGCAGGCTGTGCCGCGCCGGCTGGGGCGAGGAGATGGCCCTTTGCTGATTGCCGGGGGTTGACAGGACTTGGTTAGTATGCTAATCTAGTCCTCGGCGTTTAACATTCAGCTCAGGTCTGAGCAGGCTCGGCAGAGCTGGGTGCAGGGAAGGGGCGTCTGCCTGGCAGCCCCGGCCGCGCCGCGTCCCTCACGGGCAGACCCCACCGTCACGCCTGCTCCTGCCATGCGCTCTCTCCCCCTCTCCCCCTCCTGCCCTCCCTGGGGCTCGCACACATACGTACCATCCGAAAAAAGCTTTCTGCAAGTGCTGGAACACATGAAATGTGGAAAAGCCATGTATGATTGGCTCGTTTCTCTGCCTCCGCATCCCCCAAAGGTTCCCACTTTAATAGACCATGTGTTTCTGCTGGTGGAGAAGCCCAGAGTGTAACGTGCCAAAATTCAGCAACAATGAAGTAAGACGGAGTTTAACATCCAAAACAAAGAGACGGCATTTTTGTAGCTCACTTAACAACATAGCAGCCACAAGATGGTTTAAATTTCCCTCTATCCTCTCTCCCCACCCAACCTCAGCCCAAGAGAAAGCCAACATTTACTAAAATCCGTTCATCCAGGACAGCAGCGCGATGCCCAGGTGGGAAGGAAAGCTCCTGGCATTCCCGGTGACTGTCACCTTCCCTGCCTGCTTGGAGGCAGCCAGCTGCCACCCCTCACCCAAGGCAAGGGGCTT
>VYZX01012570.1:484618-558949 GCA_013401335.1 Brachypteracias leptosomus
TAGAAAGATTTATGGTAGGCTTCACAAAATACTCGTCAGTATCCTCTACCTAGATGAAAAACTGAGAGGTGTGAGTTTGGAGTTGGGGTTTTTTCCTGTATTTACTTTTTGGGGTGGTTTTGTCCTTTATGGAAGATTTCTCTCCTGCTTTCTTCGTACGTTTTGATCTGAAGTATTTTGTTTACAACATGAGTGCACACTTCAATTTCTTGAGAATCATCAGACTTATAAATTAAGTGGAAACCTTGGGAAATTCTGTTGATGGGCAAAGACATTCATTCTCTTTGTGCTCTTAATATCTCAGAGGATCCTGAGTAAAGCACTGACTATTTTCTATTTAGTCAGGAAACTTTTCAGGTCTTGATATCCTTTGTGTGGGGGGTGCACGATACTCTTCAGGTGTTGTAAATTAGATCCAAAGATTTGGATGAGGAATATCAACACAGAAACCTCACCTTCCCCCAGGTCAATATTCTTGCCTTTGATCTGAGAATGAGAGGGAAAGGTGGATGGAACAGAGGAAGAACAGGAAAGCAAGCAGAAGGTGAGGGAGGTGGAGGGGAAAGGAAAATAAAGGAGGCTGAAATGGAGAAATTTTGGAGAGGTGATACGTGTGGTTATTGTGACTTTTTCACACTGTTATGTCCTGATTGATTTTGTTGTATTGTAAATTGTAAGTATTCTCTGAAAACATCCAGCATCTGCAAATGGAACTCATTTGGGGACCAATCTTTACTGTTCTCATTAATGACTGGAGTCTGTTACTGGGCTATTTTCACTGTATCCACTGGTTTTTACCTTTCTCTTTGTTGTTAGAAACTTTCATTTTAAAGCTGTGATTTTCCTCCTGAGATGAGTTTTTCAGTTTGAGCAGAGCTGTGCTGTACTTCAGGGTAACCACACAGTGGTACAAATCTCTGTTACCAGGAAATATTTCTGAGCTACATAAGCACTGAACACTCAGGCTAAGAGAGGCAAGGAGAAGGCTTAAGAGGAAAACAGTCTTCTAAATGTCCATGTGAGAAAGGGGTTTTGTTTAGCACTGGTTGTGGGGAGAATCATGGGCACATAGTGTCTGTGTGTCTGGTGGGAGGACAGGGCTGGCTGGGGGCTGAGCTCACCTCTGATGGGCTGGTTTGGTGTGGCCACGGGAACTGCTACCCCCAAAGAATTACCCGCTTCCCTGCCAGAGGGCAAGTGACGTTTGCTCTGCAGCTCTCTCCTGGAGGGACCAGGGTTGCTGGGGCCACCTTCTCTGAGCTGCGGCTTTTACTGGCAGCAGGAAAGGCTGGAAAATCCTTGTTTGTCTCTGGGGTTGGCAGGTACTGCCTAAAGTTTGTTCTGCTCATTGAGCGGGTAAGAAACATCCTTAATTACTGATGAGCATTGCAAATAAGAGATTTCCCCCCCCTCAAAGCCATGGCCTTTCTATTTGGTAAGACTTCTCTAGGCTTGTTCTTCAGTTGCAGTATGTCTTGATCTTATGGCATAAGAATGTAATGTATTTTTAGTAACTTTCCTCTTATTTTATTTCAATACTGAAAAAAGAGTGGGAATGTATTTGTAGCTTATCACCTGGGTGATATGCTGCCATGTATGATAGACAGTGCTCCTGTGATTTCCCAAAATACTTCTTTTTTTTTTTTAACTGGCACAAGGCTTTTTCAGAAGCTACTGTGAAAATATAATTTTATCTCAGTGTCTCCAAAACTCTCTGGTCCCACATCGTAACCAGCCCAGCCATGGTCAGCAGGAATCTCTAGCAAGCAGCAACTTTCACCACTATTTGCAGTGTTTACGGTTAAAAGTTTAATGATCAGGACTGGTGGTAGTCTAGGGTAAATTTTGGAGATTCTTAACAGTTTCAGTTCGTTTATCTAATTGTGAAGGTGGGTGAAACTATACTGAGTAAGCTGATCCAGCACATCCTTACCATGTATAAACTAGAGGGGTTTCCTTAAACATCAGCTTGTTTTCCTTCCTGGAAGCAGTGGACAGATGCAGGTGCTGAAATGCATGAGAGATTTTCTTCCGGTTTCTCCAACAGATAAAATCTTTAAGTTGTTTATATTTAAAACATCTAAGCTGTAGGTTCTTAGCTGGTGTAAATCAGCTGGGATCAGTGGAGATACCTTCCTGGACAGTGACAGAGCCTTTGCCCACACCAGCCTGCAGCAGAGGAGTAAATGACAAAGGGGCTGCAGCACTTCTTTTCTTCCCTGCTCACATTCCTGCTTCCAAAAGTGTCAATTACTTGAGCTCTCAGGAAATTCCTGTGGCAGTGACACATTTTCAGGGGTGCTGCATTAGCTGAGAGCAGCAGGGAGGGTGCCAGGGCTGTGCAGACAGGATCTGCCCCTGCCCTTGACCTCATGGACCTGCACTCTCGAGCTGTCCCCGGAGCTCTGGGGCTGGCACACTCCTCCTCTCCACACTCATACTTGCCTAGGAATCCTGCTGACAGGTATGGAAGCTTTGCCTCTCATATTTAAAACCCACACACACTACTGAAAAATAAAAATCACGCAACATGGATTATTTCACATTTTCCATCATTGATAGTTCCTGATGAAAAGGCCATGATTGGATTCAATCTTTTTATTCTCCACAACCATATGACAGCTTCGGGGACATGAACATTTGTGAAATCATTTAAGAAATAACACGGGAGCTGCCGACCCCCGAGCATCCAGCAGCCCCGGGTCCAGCATCCCTGCTGCAGGCTGGGCTGTGCCAGGCATGGCCTCGGTGCCACCGCAGGGTCCCCTCCCTCGGGGGCTGCCCCACTGCTGCTGGCTTGGAACAGGAGGAACGATGTCAGCCAACTCAGATGATTTTAAAGGTTGATGTTTACAGGCATGGGAACTTCTTTCTAATCCAAGCCCGTCTGGTAGCAGTCGTGGTAATTACGGAATTAACGGCAGCCAGAGCAGGAACAATGAGGACTTCTCTTTTTGGCTGGCTGCTGGCATCTCTTTGAGGCTCTGTAGAGACAACGCTACAACATCCTTACACAGACCACCGGCTTTGTTGCAACTGTCTCCTTGGAGCCTTGGCACGGGAAAGGACCCGCGTGTGTCCAGGCATTTTCCAGGCTGCGGGGTTCCCTCCTCTCCTGAGCCCAGCGCTGTCAGACCCCTCCTTTCAGCCTGAGCACCGTTTAAATAGATCATTTGTTTTCATTATAGGTTTTTTGCATCTCTGCCTTTCATTCTCATTAATGAATTTCTAGGGTCTGATTGGAAAACAAAAGCCAAATACCAACATAAACAGGGATGTGACAAAGGACACGGCCAGGCGCCTGGCAGGCTGTGCCGCGCCGGCTGGGGCGAGGAGATGGCCCTTTGCTGATTGCCGGGGGTTGACAGGACTTGGTTAGTATGCTAATCTAGTCCTCGGCGTTTAACATTCAGCTCAGGTCTGAGCAGGCTCGGCAGAGCTGGGTGCAGGGAAGGGGCGTCTGCCTGGCAGCCCCGGCCGCGCCGCGTCCCTCACGGGCAGACCCCACCGTCACGCCTGCTCCTGCCATGCGCTCTCTCCCCCTCTCCCCCTCCTGCCCTCCCTGGGGCTCGCACACATACGTACCATCCGAAAAAAGCTTTCTGCAAGTGCTGGAACACATGAAATGTGGAAAAGCCATGTATGATTGGCTCGTTTCTCTGCCTCCGCATCCCCCAAAGGTTCCCACTTTAATAGACCATGTGTTTCTGCTGGTGGAGAAGCCCAGAGTGTAACGTGCCAAAATTCAGCAACAATGAAGTAAGACGGAGTTTAACATCCAAAACAAAGAGACGGCATTTTTGTAGCTCACTTAACAACATAGCAGCCACAAGATGGTTTAAATTTCCCTCTATCCTCTCTCCCCACCCAACCTCAGCCCAAGAGAAAGCCAACATTTACTAAAATCCGTTCATCCAGGACAGCAGCGCGATGCCCAGGTGGGAAGGAAAGCTCCTGGCATTCCCGGTGACTGTCACCTTCCCTGCCTGCTTGGAGGCAGCCAGCTGCCACCCCTCACCCAAGGCAAGGGGCTTCCGAGGTCCAGAATTAAGGAAGAATCGATTCCAGAGCCGGTTGCCATGGTCAGGTCCACCAGGTCCTGCAGCCACAGGAGAACTTAATTCCTCAAGCTCCCTTTTCTTTGTTTTTCCAACGTCACAGTGGTTCTGGAGAGGCGGGTGGAGAATCTCCAGCTTCTGCTGGCAGCAGCCAGAGAATTTCAGAAGTTGCATTTTCGAAGAGCAGGTCAGACGTGGGCAAAACCGAGCCTCCATCTGACACACAAGCAGACAAAGCTGGTTAACCTCTGAATTATAGCACAGCTCCATAGTTCTCCTCTCTGTTGTTTCATGCTCCAAGCAAACTGCTCCTTGCAGTTCTCCCTCCTGGTGCCAAGCACGTATTCCAGCTGCAGCTCGGCAGTGCGGGGAGATTCCTCCCAAGTCCCTGGCAGAACAGTCGGCGCTTTCTCCGGAGCTGCAGGCTTGATTGTCCTTGATTATTTTATTTCTTTGGCTCTGATCCAAGATGTTCCCTGTCATCATTTCAGTGTCTTTTCTCATAATCCCTTTTCTAAACATCATCAACAATTAACTGATTCTCTCATATCTACAAACACATGCACACACACGCAGGCGCGCATGCACACACACTCCACTGAGTCTCATCAGTGTCTTTTTTGCCTTTAAGTATAAGAAATTACAGCTTCTCATTAGCTGAAGAGCATGTTTTGAAAGGCTTTGTGTTTACTCACTTTGCAAGTGATGCTGGCGCTTTTAATTATTCTCCTTTTTGCATATCATAAGCAAGCAGCGAGCTGCTCCAGCCAGCCAAGGCGACGCGTATTCCCAGGAAGGCAGGAGGAAGGGATCGTGTTTTACCTCACTGCTGCTGCTCTCTTCCCTTTCTGTCAGCCAGCCAAGGAATCCCCCCAAAGCTCTTACGTAGCAGATACCAAAACCGTGAGTCACTTTTCGCTCCCGGAGCAATAAGTCCATCGCATCTGCGTGCAGAACAGCGAGTGCGAGGCTGGGAATCTCTCCAGGCTGCCGCCGTGCCCCGACACCAGTTCTCCAGTGGTGACTTTGTTTTTCCTGCTCTTGCTTTCTCTCCTCAGCTCCCTCTTCTCTTCATTCCTTTTCATGCCATTCCCATTTTCTTCCTTCCTTCTTTCCTCACCATCCATCTCCGATGCTGGCAGCGTCAAACCCAGCAAGATCTGGGTCCCTCTCGCCTTATGTGGATTTTTTTTCTTCTTCTTCTTCTTTTTTTTTTTTTCTCCCCCGTAACTGCAGCAGCCTTTGGCTGCTCCCTCTGCCAGGTTGGATCACCAAAGACACACGACTCGCTCACAATGAATAATCAATACCGATATTGATCCGCGGAAAATGTTTGTAAATTCCTGAAAGGGGGATATGGGGAGCAGCGGGACAGGGAGGCTTGTGGGGGACGACAGGGTGCTGCAGGCAGAGCCTGGCCAGAGCCCGCATCCTGCCGCCTCCGAGGTGACGGGTGCTGGAATGCGTGCGCGGGCGGCTGTGCGCCGGGGCTCCTGTATTTTCATTTCTCTACAGCTGCTTCCCCCGAAGAATCGGGAGGCGAGCAGCTGAGAGGCCCCGTCGGTGCCATGCCTTGGCTGCCGTCCAGCGCTGTTTTGTTTCCATCATCACACGCCACTTGGAAATTTGCATAAACACAAGGGTTATTTTTCCCTCGCGCCTCCAAAAAAAGATTTAAGAAGGTGGAAAAGTGTTTCTGTAAGGAGGGATTTACTGGTTTTAGTCGTCGTTTTCAGGATTTGCCTGCGAATCCGTGTGTTTGCAAGGAAGGGAGGGAGAGTGGAGAATAAAGAGCGATAGGAAGGACTTGGAGAAGACAGAAAAGCTGTTTGAATGTGGAAGAGCCTTGGGTTGCAAAAACAACCTCGTTCCCCAGCAGGGACCTGCGTGTGCCCGGTTTGTGCACGTGTGGGTCCAGAGTCAGGTCAGGTATCTCCAGCCAGGGCCCTTCCCATCTACCCATGAGCAGGTCCACCCTGGCGAGGAGGTAGGCATGATCATGGAGCTTGAAGCTGCTGTAAAGGTTGGATTTGGAGCCATCTCAAGGGCATCCTGACTCCATCCTCGGGAGCCATTTCCTGCCCACCGTCTGACGGCCCATGTGGTGAGTGGAGGATATAGCAGGTGACACTCGCCCAGTGTGCTCCTGGTGTAGCCAACCCTACTCCTACTGCGGGGTGTCCTTGTGCTTCTTCCACCTTCATCCCTCTGGTTTTCTGTCTTTCTGGGGAAAGGCACGTACCAAAGGTATCGAGAGACATGGTATCGGGATTGCTGAGTGCTCAGCCCCCTTTCTAATGCTTGAGGTCAACAATGTGGACCTTAAGGACAGCAGAAGGGCTGTGGGGGTGTCTGCTACACCAGCCAAGCCGGGTGGCCATTGTAGTACCACTACCATACCCTGACTCAGGGCCGCCTGTGGTGCTGCCTGCCAGAGCAGCTCATTGGGCTGCTCACGGCTTCTGTGACAGCTTCTGGCTGGCCACAGCCTGCCAAGGCCATGCAGGCTTTGCACCAGCCAGCTGCATTCCTCCCTCCCTCCCTCCCTCTGCCTTCACGGCCAGGGTGGGCACCCCACGATCGCCATCTCAGTGCAGCTCCATGCGGGGCTGCCATTCCCGCACCTCCTCCCCAGCGCAGTCGCCGCCTTTATCAGCCCTTGCCAGCAGCGGGGAGGCTGAGCGCCTTCATTCTCTCCCCAGCTCCTGATTAGCTCCTGCAATCCAATTAGCGGAGGCATTTATATCACAAGGGGCTGAGGTGCCCCTGCTCATCACGGCGGCTCAGAGCCAGTCATAAATTCTACCGACACTACATCTTTTCCCTGTGACATGGATTAATTACAGCTCTGGGCCTCCAAGAGCAGGTTTGCAAACGAAGGTGTCCATGAAATAAGAATTTAGAGGAGGCAAAGCAGAAGGAGTTTCCCGTCCATGAAGGATGAGGGGTGATGTGGTGGGTGCCCAGGGCTGGGGCACCTGTGGGCGGCTCAGCGAGGGGCTGGGTGGCAGCTGGGCTGGGGCTGCACTTTATTAACAGAGGGAAGCAAACAGAGGTTGTCCGGGGGATGTTATGAATCCTGGGCCCGTGGCCGTAATGAGGAATTCTTCATAACCTTTCTTTGTATGCTCTGCTGCAGCACAGATGCTGAAAGCGAAGCTAGAAGAGCCTTAATAAAATTCCATTTTTCCACTCGAGCTGTTGCAGGCGCTGGCCGGCGGCACCGCGTCGAGGGGCTCTGTGCCAGCGGGAGGGCTCGGCCTCGTGGGGCCACGCATGGCCACCCCTGCTCTGCTCTTCTCAGAAGCTCCTCCGCATACAATCCGCCTTTTTCTGGTGCTTCCACCCCAGAAATAGTTGTTATCTGGTGCCCCGGTATCAGCTCTGCTCTCCTGGGGCAGGATTCTCGGTGTTGCTGCTCTCAGGCTCCACTGCAGGTGGGATTTGCTGCAAGTTGGAAATGGGTGGTGGGAGAGCATCCAGGAGTGATGGGATGAGGGACCATTTGTGTCCTCATACCCCTGTTACCATTATGTGGTTCTGTAGCTCCATGTCTCTCCTTCACACTCTGTTGCTTCTCCATTCATTTCACGAGCACCTGCCTGTGTGTTCATGTGTCAGCTGCCTACCCACGCCTCACCCATTCTTGGATCTCCTTAGGTGTTGATTTGGGTCCGTATCCAGCACGGTCATCTGAGCAGGGACACCTCACAAGAGATTGATCTGTTGTTTTTCCCAATCGTGTGCCAATTTAATGATTCATCTAAGTTACCGATCTATCAATCAGCTTTTAATTTACGTATCCGTCCGTGTGTTTGCTGTTAAGTCTCCATGCATTAATACTCTTACCTGTTATTGAAATATAATTACATAAGAAGTCCACAAAACTCTTTTTTAAGTGCAGGGGTAGATCAGAATTTTAAAGACATGAGGATGCATACTGAATTTAGTGGCATGTCAGCTCCATTTGATCTACTCACCCTGGTCTGTTGACAGATCTTCTGCATAAGCAAATGTGGTTTCTGCTGATGGAATGGGATTGGTTTGGGGTCTGGCTGGTTGGTTTGTGACTAGATGAAGGTGGCTCTAGCCAAAATACAGCTCTGTCTATGAAAGAATTGTTCTTCCATTGAAGGAAATATTGTCTAATCTTCCAAAACAAAAATTATTTTTACTTTTGTATGATAACAAATCTTGTTTTACCAACCAGTACATTTATTGTTTGTGGTCAGGCAAAAGAATTTGTTCCCCAGCTGAAACCTCCACACGCTGACGGCTGTGATCTCCAGCCAGACAAATTCAGGCTGGAGATAAGTGTTGTGTTGGGAAGAGATGTGGTAATTTGCCAGCTTACCAACTGATCTCGTAGCTTTCTATTCAGCTGAAGTCTTTACGTCAATATTTTTACTTTTCTTTATATGCATGTTTATATTTAAAAAGCTTCATCTCTAAATTTGGGGATGAAATCATTAGACTGTGACATCACAGCATTCCATCTGACCTCAGACTCCACAGTCTGTAGATCTGGAGCAGGGCTGGAGCTGGCCCCGTTTCAGATTCCCTTGGCTTTTGTCATCTCTGAATCACACGCCGATGTGTCATCACTTGGTAAGATTGCTATTGAGACATGTTTATTTGCCCAAGTACAGCCAAGACTTTTCATTCATTACTGTGTCATTTGACTTCTAATATGACTTTCTTCCACATTTTAGTGGACCATAAAATCACGCTGGAACAATTTCATTTTAGCAGAACTCTGACATGGTTTTCCTTCCTGGTCAGAGTAAAATGACCTTGTTCCAGAGTAGTGTTTTCATCGTTGTTTCCTTGACTAAAGCCGAGAATGTTTTGGCATATCTTCCTCCTTCTTCCCCCACAAAAATGTCGCTGAAACAAAATGGATAAAACACATCTATACAAACACTTCTGGCTTTTTTTTTTCCCCAGATCTACTTGAAGCAGATCAAGTTGTTGTGTTTTGTTTCTTTATGTTGTCTATTTTAAGATCATTGTTTCAAGTTTACTTTTTTGTTGGGAGTTTTCACCTGATTTGTCAGGTTGCCCCGTGTGTTCTTTGACTGACTAAATGAGCAATTTAACTGCTTGTGTTGAAAACAGTGAAGTGTGTTGCAGCACTTTTTAACAAAAAGCACTTTGATGCTTTTTTAATGGAGAGAGAAGGTTTTAAAACAATATATGAGTGATACCAAAGTAGAGTATGTGGAAATTCTGTTTTAAAAAAAATTGGTTTAGCCTGATTTGAGATCAAAGAATATCATAAGTGTTCTGTGAAATGGGGACTCTGTTTGGGCCAGTTTTCACCTCTTGCATCTTCCATCAGGGGAGACACTTTCTGCAGCTCCACCAGGATGCAGGTTTCTTGCATCAGGATGTAAAAAAAGCCCTGGTGGTTTTGGTGGCAGCTTTTTTGAGCCATTTTCTTATTTTTCAGGATGAATGTCTTGAGATACACACATGATTGAAACGAAGCATAGACGATACTCAATTTTAAGAGAGATTTTATGCAGTGAAATTGAAAACATTTATCCTGTTTCTACTCCGTTGGGTGCCTCAGTCATCTAGAGCTAATTCCTGCTCTTGCTGAGGACTTCCATCAGTAGAACATGATGCTGTCCAGCGACTAGCAAGAACCAATAAGGCAGCAGGGGCCAAGCTGTTGAAGGTAGACCTGTGCTGTGAGGGTTTGTCACTGCCTTCATGCATGGAGTGTGAAGAGGGAAAGAACTTTAAACCTGAAGCTTTGTAATTTTTTTCTCTCTCCTAGGGAACAGCTCTTTGAAATTGCTGTACAGTGATTTTCCTAGGCTAGAGATGGTGGTGGTGTAGTTTGGCACAGGTCTGCTCCACTCTGTCCAAGTGCAGGGTCTCATCCTGTGAGCGTAGGACAATATGAAACAGCCACAAGTTGCACCAAGGGAAACTTAAATTGGATATAAGGAAGAATTTCTTTACTGAAAGGGTCATCAGGCATTGGAACAGGCTGCCCAGGGCAGTGGTGGAGTCCCCATCCCTGGAGAAATTTAAAAGACATACAGACATAGTGCTTAGGGACATGGTTTAGTCAAGGACTTGATTCTGTCATTCTGTGGGTATGGTCAGTGCCCAGCTGCTGTGGAGGGGACGGTCAAAGGTGAGTGTTGGCTCAGAGCCCAGCTCATCGCCCTGATGCATTTGGCTTATGTCCTTCTCTTGAGAAACTCCATTCTCTCAGCCTCGGAGGATGAAACCTGGCTGATTTCTGCCCTGTTTCATGTCGCTACCGTCTCAGCCTCCCACCAATGTTTCCTGGATTTCAGTCCAGAAAAGTGCTCTGCAGAGGTGGAGTTGTCAGCACCCATCTCTGGTGTGAAGATGTAGCTTCCATATCACTCCCTTGAGGTCCTCCTCTTGTCTCCAGCACCTGGGGGAGGTGGTGCTTGACCTACATCTCAATTTGCCACCACGTTGCTTAGTCAGCGCAGAAAGTGTTCTCTTTCTTGATGGGTGACTTTCTTCTTTTATGAAATTGTCCTGCACGAAATTCTTCCTGAAAAATACAGTTTAGAGGGAGTATTGTCAAAAATTCTGTCTCTCTCTATACTTTATTATCCCCTCATTTTTTTTGTCATTTAACTCCAATTATGGGATGCTAAGTGCTTTTGGAAATTTCATTGTTAATATCTTCTTACAGTGCTATTAACGTAAATCAACGTTAATAGTGTCCCAGCAAGTATAAAAGCAATCAAAAATTCAGTACTCACGAATCATTCTGTAATTTCAGCATAAAATGTTAATAGAAATAAAATCCAATACCATAAAATATCAGCAAATTCAACTTTAAATACATGTGATGAATGACTTTACCGTTCTGCTGCATCCCGTGGACTTCTGCAATGGGAAACCTTTTCCTGGGGAAGGTCTAACACCCACCACTCCCTCCTGCAGCCATCCCAGCACACACTGTGCATGGGATCTTTTCCAGAAATTAAAAATCCATCTTCTCCTACAATGCAGCATCTGTATTCAGGTGTTTAGCGGTAATAGGAAGGATTACTAGGAATCTGTTAACTTATTCCAGCTAATAGAAACTCAGTGCTGCTTTATTGCCATCAGCCCGGCTTGAAGAGCTTCAGCTGCATTACCTTTTATTGAGATTGGGATTTTCTTACAGACAAATCTTTTAAATTGGAATTTAGGTTGGGACAATCCATCAGTTATTTAAAGGAAGCTGCTAGGAGAACGGTATAGATTTCTCAAGAAACACAACTGTTGGCCTGAAAATTCAAATTAAAATTACCATTAAATTGTTAGGTATTTAACCTCTAGTTTATCACCCTGTCAGTCTAGAATCTTTGGATTTATTTTTTTTCTTATTCACTTGTTTTAATGGATTTGGGCTATTTGTGCTGTAGTGTTTAGAAGCATGTTTAAGAACCTTTTACTGGTGGAGTACCGTATCTGCAGGCAGTGCAGGGTTAGGTCTCGTTTCTGTACGTTGTCAGACAAAAAGCACTTCTGATCACGGGAGAAGGCAGCAACAGCGATCCTCATATCTTACTAATTCTTGTATCTAGAACTTCTCAAAGGAATTTGCATTGTAATAAAACAAACCTGCAAATTTTGGTGAGCGTTACTTTAATTCTGGTGACGTGGCAGAATTAACAAAATGCTTCTTAAATTTGACTGAAGTTTATAGCCATAATATTTGCATAAACAAGTGGCCACGGTGTCAGCTGACTCAGGACTCACCCAAAACCTGCAAAACCAACTAAACTGGCTGTGCTGGAGCCAGGCAGAGCTTGGCCTCGGTGGGTCAGGGCAGCGTCACTCCCGGCAGCAGGACTTTGGTGAGAATCACTCATCTGTTATCCCACCTGACCACAGAAAAACCGTTTTCAGCACCTGAAATAACATGTCATCTAGTCTGCAAACGCGCCACATTATTTATTGCTGTTCTAATATAGAACATTTTTCTTTTTGAAATAAATCTGAAATCAAAGGATTTATTCACCGGTGGAGCTACAGGGTTTTTCTTTGGATTCAGTGGACGTTGGATCAGCCCTTAAAGCAGGGAAGCCTTAGTTGGGATTAATGGCTTGAAACCGGCAGAAGCACTTTTGTTAGGATTTCAGTTGGAAGTTTTCCTGAGATTTAGGTTTTTAAGATAATGTGTTAGAAAACTGGCAATGTTTCCTCTGGTTCCTCTTCCCCTTTTTTCTGTCTTCTGCTGAGATGGAAAATTGCTCATCTGGGTGATTTTTGCTGTGAGAGTCCCGCTGGGATAAGCTCCGTCAGGAAGAGTAAGCATGAGGCTTGCTGAGCATTTTATGGTGTCAGGATGACTCTGTTGCCTTACACTACAGGGTGTGATGCTGCTTTTCCTCTCATTTCTGCTCCCAACATAAATCTGACTTTCTCCCAACCGTGTTTCAATGGTCTGAGCTTAAGATATTGCTTCTTCACCTGCTTGGGTTTGCAGATTCTGGTCTCCACCTCATCTGTTGAAGGTCATAGTTTCATAAGTAAGGGAAGAAAAGCACCTTTTTCAACTACTTTTTGGCTTCAGTAGAGATTGAGTGGTGAGGGATCAGTCCACATCTAATAAAATGTACCAGCTCAGGTGTTGGAAGCCCCCATCTCTGCCATTAAATCGTGGGAGGTTCACTGCAGAGCAGAGGGAGCTTCTGGAGCCCTGGGCTCTGCCAGACCCTGCTCTCTCTGACACAGGAATCTCAAGTTCTCCATTTCTTTTGACTAGAACTGAGAGCAGGGCCTTGCCACCGTTTGTCATGTTTGTCTATGTGAAAAGGAGTGTCAGAGGGAATCCTGCCATAATGTTATATACAAGGTAGTTAAGATAAAAAATTTCACCATATTCAATGAAATAATATTAATTAAATAGAGCAAGAATACACAAATGTGAAAAGATAAAAAATACAGGTTTGGCAGTAATTCAGCTGCAAGGTCCTCTGCCCGAACCCCCTTAAACCAAGGTTTGCATGTGCCTCTTGCAAGAGATGGAGCTTTCAGAAGCTCCAAACTCACCGAGGAGGTCTAACATGAGGAGTTGCTCTGGGGTCCCATCCTGCGCTGCCTCCTCTGGCAAAGCTGCCGTGAGTAGCCCCGGGAGATTCAAACAAGTGCTAATTGTTAAAATTTCTTGTGCTTGATGGATGTTTGTGATGAACTGAGTTCTTGCAGTCAAAACACAGATCTAAGAACTTTTTTGAGTAGTATGTAGAGAAAAAACAGTATTTTTCCAGATATTTCAACACTTTCCAATCTGCCTTCAGGTCCTGTTGGTACTCAGAGACTTTCAGTGTTGCTTGACTTTTATTTTTAAGAATTCCTGATTCCCCTTTCCGTGAAATGCCTTTGCCAGCAGTAGTGGCTGGACTGACCAGGGGGATCCTGGGGAAGCTCTGCAGAGGGTGACGGGACCAGCCGTGGGGCATCCCAGGGTCTCCAGCATCCTCCCCTGAAGGAGAGGGCACACTGGGAATTTTCAGCACAGGGGATCACCATATTACAAGGAAGCAAAAGAAACAATCTTTAATCCTCTCAAAGCCCAATAATATTATGTATATTGACTGAAGCCCTGTGGAGTGGGCCTGGCAGGGCTTTTTCATTACTGCCGCACGCTGTAGCCTAGCTACCTTTGAAAAGTAACCAATATCGAGAGCCACTTGACATTTGCAAAGGATTATGGGTGTCCTCTCCATCTCTTCTCAAGTTCCCAAATTTACAATGGTCTTAATTTAAAAGTTAAGCCGGGGGATCAGTTGCTTAGTCTGCTGCTGGGCTGCCCTTTAAAAAAAAAAAAAAGAGAGAAAAAAAAGAGTGTCTGTGTGGAGGGGAGAGGTGGGTGATGGACCCTTCCCCTCCGGCTGCGATCGGCGGCGCTTAATTGCGGCAGAGGGATCTGAATCAGGATCAGGCAGCTCGTTCCTGCAGGTGCTGCTGAAGCGCAGGGAGCTGCAGCAGCTGGTAATGAGTTGGTGAAAATGAAAAAGGGACATAAGTAGCTTCTTTAGCAAATCCCCTGGAAATGACATGGAGCCTCTGGGATCGATCGGATCGATCCCTCCAAAGGCTGCAGGCTCCTCTCCCCCGACTGCCAGCACAGGGAAAACGGAATGTTATTATCAGCAAAACTCACAGAAAACCAACCGGGGGAGAGAGTGTCGTGTTTGCCTCCCCCACGGGGCAGCTCTCGGGGAGAGTGTCTGGGAGGAACGTGCGGGGAACATCCCAGTCCTAGCACTGGTCCCAGTCCAGTCCCAGCCCTGGTGGGGAGCAGAGCCCCTCTGGGTGCTGGAGCCACGGCTACCAGGTGCTGGGTCCTGGCTGGGATGCTTCGCCTGCCCATCTGGTTCCAGTTCAGGGCTGGCTTGCAGTGCAGCTGTAGAGTTTGGGTTCACATCTGCCCGGCCAAGAGGTGGGGAACAGAAACCCATCCCGCAGAGCAAGCACGGGGGAAATGGGGCTGGGGATGGGAAGAAGGTGTGGGGTATTCAGGAGGTTTCTGACAAGCTGTGGGTCTTCCTCCCGCCATGTACCCGCTGTCATCGGCCCGGTTTGATTATGATTTGCTCTCTAACACTTTATGAGGCTTGTGTAATTAGTTTCATATCCCTCATCTGTTGGCTGAGCTTTCTAAGCCCATGTTCCTGGCCAGGCTCCGAGCTGCCTCCTCACACAAGAGATGTCAGCACCCCCTTCCCAAGCAGTCCCACAGGTGAATCTCTGCTGTCTCCAAGTGGAACAATCCTCAGAACCAAACTGTTGTATCTTCTCCAGAGCTCTGCAGAAGAGGGATGAGGACAGCTTCACTCTGAGACTTAGTCTGGGAAAAGTGGTCTTAAATCTCCCAGTCACATACATCAGTTCAAGGGGCCTTTCCTTAAAGAACTCAAAATTCCTTTGTTTACCTTTCTATAATCCTGTTGGGGAAAAGGGGCAATAAATTTGTTTTATTACATCTGTCCTAGAAAACATATGTGCAAAGCTCAGACATCCCATGGCAGGTGAACCCGATGCTCTGTGGGATCGTGTCAGTGTGTGTGGATGGGGGGAGGTTGGTGGGAACCTGTGTGGGCAGGTGGGCTTGCTTGGGTCACCCAACCTGGGTCACCCTGGGCTCTGGTAACTGGCCGGGCTGTTGCAATCTTTGGGATTTTCTCTGGGCTCTGCACTCGACGCAGTTTGCACCCAAAAAAGGTAGCAGTTGGGAAACGTTATTGGCTTTTGTTTGTGGTTGGTGCTCCACAAAGTGGGATCTTTGGGATTTTTGGGACACGGTATTTAAACTAACCTGCATTATTAAAAAGGTGTGTCGATATAACTGTGTGCTGGTCATATACCCTCTAACGTAAGGATATAAGAATATTTATTTTACCCACTGGAAAGTTTGCCAGTTTGTGGAAATCCCTTATTCTCAGGAGTTACAAGCATTGCTGCTTCCACAGAATCAATTAAACCAACATCAGCTTAGTGTTTCTGAATAGCAGATCTTAGAGGACTTACACTTGATCATATATGACCTTTGTAGCGAGAGCATAAATTGTGAAATGCATGAGTTGAGGAGTATGAAATAAAAACTGTGAAATGAACTGAAGTTATAACAGTATTATGGAAATACATGTAACATTTGTTGTCTGAATGGTTTACGATAGTAAAAATAGGGATAGATCGTCGACTTCAAGTTCATAAAGTATTAAAATGAACATGCTGTACTTCTGAAAATTTTATTGTCTGAAAAATTTCATTAATTTTGGATGCATTTGTCTTTCCCTTCATAATGAGCTAAATTGATAGAATCTCGTAAACAACATCAATACCTGAAATATTTATGGTTTATACGGGGTGTAGGACATCTTGCTGAGCTGTGCTTGCTAACACAGCCCTCTCCTCTCATCCCAGTAGTTGTCTGGTGGCTTTAGGAAGGAATGATGGAGTCAGTGTTGGATAAATGCTTGATGTGGAAAGCAGTGACAGCAGAAATACTGTCTTTCAAATCCGGATGCCCACAGTGGATAAAGGCTTCCCAGGGCTCCTCTCAGATTGGCCAGTTCTGGTGTTTTCCCCTCAGTCTGCTGCTGGCTGTCCCCGGGGATGCTCGAGTGAGGTGGTGCCCAAACAGAAACCTCCTGAGCAGCAGAGGCATTGCGTCACACAAGTACGAGTGCAGTAGGAATTTATAATCACATGGCAGCCAGATTCTCCTACTGAGCCAGCTGGGTTTTTATTTTGACTCTGTAGACGGTAAATATCATGAGAGTCTTAAATCATGGACTGTGGAGACAGGCATGGTCAACTTGCATGAATATTTTTTACATATGCTTTTTCTTGGGCTTTTTGTTCTGTTGACATTTCTGTTTGCCTCCCATAAGGCTGATTTCGTGTAACGCTGTAAGTTAAAGAGAAAATGTGGGATATTTTTCTCTCTGAAGCACCGTGAGCCATGAGGCACCATGACCATCACCCTCAGGTGATCACGCTTGGAAACCATTGCTGATTTAGATGTAGCAGCATTATTCTAAAACCTGCTGGATGTTTTGGTGTTTTAAAACCCGTGACTCTGAATTAGCATGGAGTTTATCCTTGAGGCAGAGAAGGATGCTTTTATGATGAAAGTTAAGAATACATCCTAGCTGTTGGCAGTGGAGACAGATCTCTGTGCACAGGTGGATATTTTGGAGAATGCATCATATGAGGAGCACCCGAGGGAACTGGGATTGTTTAGCTTGGAGAAGGGGAGGCTGAGGGGAGACCTCATTGCTCTCTACAACTACCTAAAAAGAGGTTGTGGTGAGGCTGGGGTTGGGTTCTTCTCCCAAGTATCTAATGATGGCCTCAAGTTGCACCAGGGAAGGTTTAGATTGGACATTAGGAAGAAGTTCTTTACTGCAAGAGTGGTCAGGCCCTGGACCAGGCTGCCCAGGGAGGTGGAGGAGTCACCATTCCTGGAGGGGTTCAACAAACGAGTAGATGTGGTGCTTTGGGACATGGTCTGGGGGTCAGGAAGATGTTGGAGGAAGGTTGGGCTTGATGATCCTGGAGGTCTTTTCTAACCTAAGTGATTCTATGATTCTATAGAAGTAACCAAATTTTTCCTGTACATTGCTTGCAAATACAAAACAAACCTAGTAACTTGTAGGACTTTCTTTACAAAAGCATCAGGACCTTCTCGTTTCCTCCCCCCTCTTTTAACTCCTGCTCATGGCTCAGTCGATCGTGTTGATTTCGTGATGTTGTCTCCATTACCTTCTCTGTCAGAAGAATCCTCCAGCTTTGGAGTTTCCTGGTGGGCTGTGCAGCGCTTCCCGAGCCGAGCTGGAGCCCTGCTCTGTATGCTACAGGTTATTAGGGGGAGCAGAAAGAATGTGCATTTATTTACTGAAGGTACTTTATAAATCAATACCTTGTTTTTGAACTCAGGTCAATAGGAATAACTCAGAAACACAACCAACAACTACTGCAACCCTAAAACAGCACTTTCAAGGTATTGATTTTCTGAAGAGTATCTTTTCCTGGCATTATTCACACAACGTTGATGAACAGTTTCATACAATCACAACTGGAAATAAGCACGAGTGTGCACGCACACGTGTGTACACGAGAGCACGTCGGTGGAACTGAGAAGGCTTTTAATGTAGTGTGGGAATTATAAAAAAGCCAAATCTGGAAGTGATGCAGTTCAGGTTCCTATAAGGTGTTTCCTTTAAAGTTACGGAATGAAATATATTGTTGTGTGTCAGTAAATATTAATATCATTATATTGGCCCCATTTGCTGATAGAGTATTGTGTAAATACCAGACAATTTTTAAAAGCGATACCTTAAGGTGCTAGTTTGATTAAAAACAATAAAAAATAAATAAAACCAGAAATGCACATGCAAAGCAAGGGCAGTCTGGACACTGGTGGAACTTGAGAGCTTTCTGGTTCCAGAGTTTCTAAACCTTCTATCTAACTCCACAGTTTTGCTGAGAAAAGGTTTTTCTGCCAGCGCTGTGGATGTGCCGTCGGCACCCACCGAGACGGGACCCCCATTCTAAGAGCCCCATGAAGCCTGACCTTGAGGGTCTCCAGGGATGAGGCCTCCACCACCTCTCTGGGCAACCTGTTCCACTGATCAACCACCCTCATATTAAAGAAGTTTTTCCTAATGTCCAACCTAAATCTACCCTTTTCCAGCTTAAAACCATTACCCCTCATGCTGTCGCTACAAACCCTTGTGAACAGATCTTCCAAGGTCTTGCTGTTAACACTTTATGCCTGCTGTCATGGGAGCTAGCTCCGGAAAGAATAAATCTAACTATTCCTGTATCTTGTTAGGGTTAGTGTCCAGGGGTGAATTTTTTTCCTGCATAAGTTTAATCAGATATCCAGGCTTTTCCATACTGTATGCCTCACTCAGTTTTTAATATTTTTTATTTAAGTTGGTATTAACATCCTCTTGGACGCTGGCATTTATAGGGAAGGTCCCAGGCTGCACCACAGCACAGGCTTGTTATTCTTCTGATTTATACTCTCAGAGTGCCTGAGGACACCCAGGAACTGCACAAGCCCGGCTCAGCAGTGCAGCCTCTGCCCCAAAGAGATGCAGCTGTGTCATGAATCAGCCAGACCCTCACACGTGGCAGAGAGGGCCTCAGGTTTTTATGACAACCCGATTGTGGAAGAAATCCTTTTATCTTTGAGCTTGTGGAAGGTCTGTTAGAAGTGTGCAGGGTGATGCGGGGGTTTATCTGCTGTTTCAGATGCTGCTGTACTCCTATAAAGAGTTCTCTTACAGCTGAAAGTCAGAGAGATTATCGGGAAATCCACCTGCACATAGCAATACAAGGGCTGAAAGGTGTTGGTCGGGCATATACAGCACCCAGAGCATTGTGGGTTGAGATCATGGTGCAGGGAAATGGGCCAGATAGGCTCTGGAGGAGTGTCCCAGTCCTGTTTTCCGGAATTTTATTAACATTGGGCAGGCATGCTGATCTCTAGGATCTCCCCATTACAGATGGTTCTGGCAGACCTCCCACACCAACAGTCCATGAGTGCTTCCATCCATCCTGCCCTTACCTCCCCTCCAGGGAGGGTCTTTCAAAAGGATGCTCCAAACACCTGAATCCTGCTTGATTACACTTTACATGGAAGATGCTCTTTGTAGTTCCCTGTCCTTGGTCATGAGGAAGCTGCATTCTCCAATACCCAGCCTATCTGTAGACCAGTGGTTATCTCCAGTTACAACAAAAGTAGCATTAGATGCACTGCCATGTAAGGGACATGCATTATTAATTTCTTGGGTTTTAGCCATACACTTTTCAGTCCCTTATTAGCTGTATGTGCGAGTAATTTCTGGGGTACAAATTTGCTCTAATTCAATTTGACCAAGAAAAATACCTTGATAATTTAGGGTATGATACGCCTCCAGCTGCTCAGATTTCCTCCTTGCCTATCAAGTTTGTCAATTTGTCGTCTTTCCTGAAGAACTTGTTGCCTGCTTTGGTATCTCAAGTGAACTCCCATGATCTCACCCTGAGGTGTTAAGAATCGCTGAGGGCTATCAGAACTTGTGTAAATTACAGCGATGCAGACAGCGTGTTGAAAAATCAATAAGTAATGAAATAGTACTGCAGTGAAGTAGCCAAGAGAGCAATGGGTGAAAAAATCCCAAGGACTCGGTTTCATTTTGTCAAAGTATAAAAGATAATGTTCTGCTGTGATGCTATAAAATCATCCCCACTGGCCAAAGAAAATTGAAATACAAAAGAGCAGTGCAGAGGTGCAGGTGCTCTTCCCTCTCAATTCTGACACCCCCTCCCCTTCCATCAGCCTGCAGTGGATGGGGGTCTGGGCAGACGTTCCCCTTGCTAAGGAAGTGGTGGGAATGGCTCCTCTCCGTGCTATGGACTAATGTCAGCTCTTGTCTGGTGTCATTTAAGCCTCTAATTCCCAGTAATCCCCACATCTACCCGTCCTGAGTTGGTTATCTCATACTGGCAAACAGGGAAACACCAGCAGAACATTTGCCTCAGAAACCCAGCACTTCATAACACTTTCACAATATGCTGAAAGAAACAGACCAGAGGTTTTATGATGTGCTTGAATTTTGTCTTTGGTGTTTGCATCAGAAGGTCCTTCTTAACCTAAGAGTATGCATTTCTGAAACACAGTATTTTGCAGTAAAATGAATTGCTCTGTATGCAGGTGAATCCCAAAGGCTTTGCTTTCCATGGAGGCTATGGTCTGTACCCCCTCTGCCTATCCCATGGCAACGGGATGGAACAGGCTGCCCAGGGAGGGGGTGGAGTCACCACCCCTGGAGGGGTCCAAAAAATGCATAGATGTGGTACTTCAGGACATGGTCTAGTGGCCATGGTATTGTTGGGTTGACGGTTGGACTTGATGATCTTAGAGGTCTTTGATTCTATGATTCTAATACCTACAGCTCTTTCCATCTCCCTGGTGTTTTGGCTATGTAAGGGACAATGCGTGGTGGCTAATGCCATCGAACCCTGTGCTGGCCACACTGCTGGGCAACAGCTGGGCAACAGCTGGGCTTTCCCTCCATGGGAACACTGCTTCCTCCCAGCAGCAGCAACCTCTCGACTTCTGCAGTGACACAGAATGTCTTTGAGGCCTTTACTCTTTCATTTTGGCTGAAATTGGCCAGACTGGGGGTGAGGTGGGAGCTGCCAGGCAGGCAGTCTTGTTTCCCAATTAGATCCTTAGAAAAATCAAGTTGAAAAAGAGTAGTTGGCTCAAAAGGAGATTGAACTGAAACAAGTTTTCCCGAGCTGGGTGTTGCTGTGCACGTCTTTCATTTAAATCCATAAACGATGAGATTCTCTGGAATGAATTCTTACCATTGATGAGTTTTTTCCACGTGGATATGTAGGATAGCTAAACTGTATTTAAACAAGACGAATGACTGAAATGCCGCTAAATTAAATGTGTCTCGTGAAAGATAAACCAGCCTGTGTTCTTGTGTTAAAGGAGAGTCTCCCAAGGGAGAGTCCCCCCCACCTCAGCCTTTTGTGGCTAATCAGGCTCTTATCCTCTCTCTATATCTGCATGCAAGAAGAAACGGGTTTAAAAGACAGTGAGCTGCTGTTTGGTCCCCGGAGACCTAAGAGCCAGGTTCAAATAATGGTCCTTCACTGGCTTTCTCTCGATGCTTTTGTCTGTGCTTTTCAGTGGGCTGCCTGGAGAGGTGGGTTCTGTGCAGTCTTCTGGGGGACACCTCTGTCAGAGGTGGGCAGAGAAATGTGGTACTTGAAAAAGGAGGAGAGAAAATGGGTTCCTTAACGTGCATGAATGATCTGTTTGATGTGGATTAATGTTTACTGTTTAAGCAGACACAGGATTGAGAAATCCTTCTAGAAGACCGGTTGTGTTGTGCTGCTGGCTGTGCTGGGCCGAGCAGGCACTTCTGAGGATACTAGTTCCATTTCATTGGTTCCAATCACCTCGATAGACCATCAGTGTCTTTGTTTAACCTCCCATGATTTTGTTTCATTACGGTGGTATGCAGAAAATGAACAGCCACTATCACCACAGCCAGAGAGTATCTTCAGCAAGGTGGCAGGGAGCTTATATTTAGTCATTCAACAAACTCAGGTTAGGCTGTAGTGAAAAGAGCTCTATTAACTTCAGTGACTTCAGAGAGGGTCCTTTGTTCTTTTCAAAGTTGTTATGGGCTACAGAACTCAAAAGCCTCTTTTCTTGCCCATTATTAAGGCAGTGCAATGAATCACTGTCTTTGGCACAGACACTTTGGAGCGTGCCAGATACTACAGGATTGCTTGTGAGGAGGTAGTGTGTAAATACTAAAAAGATCTCAAGGAATTTAATGCAGTAGAGTATGTAGACCTCAGAAGGAGAAAGCATTTCTTTACACATGAGCATCTGATTGGTGTAAATCTAGAATATTCCATAGTGCATTCATTAGACAAACTTGGAGGAAACATTTATAAGCTGGTAACATAGTGCAGGTTTTAAACTTGTTCAGACACAGCATGTGGTGCAGACACAGCATGTGGTGCAGACCCCCAGGTTTCCAGGGTTAGATCTGAACAGATGCCCACCAGGGTGCATTTGCCGTGGGCACACTTCAGCCAGGTTTTGACATCGTCCCCCAGATTCAGCTCTGAGCAGCTGTACCACGCTTGGGCATCTTCCCTAGAGGTGCATGGTGCTCTTGGGAAGTTCCATGGGTTTGGTGTTTCCTGCTTGGCATCTTTGCCCCATGGTGGAAGCTACAGAGTAAGAGTGTGTTTGGCACTTCTCATGCCTTCCCTGTGAGAAGGAGGAGCCTCCTATTTCAGTGTAGCATGGGCTCCACAGCAGTGAGTAGGGTCTGTCCTCTTTGGCGCTTTGCCAGAGGGAGGATCATCTCCAGGGGAGGGGATAAGATCATCCAGATCTAGACTCTTCCCATCTCTCTATAGAAACAGCCAGATGATGTAGACAGCACCACCTTTTCCCAGGAACGGAGGCTGATGAAAGCAGGAGGAGGCTGAGTCAGCACCATCTGCCTCCAGATGTAGGTGGAGGTAGGTGGTGCTGACCAGAGCCAGGCTGGCTGCAGAGCGTGGCACGTGCTGGGCACAAAGGTAATATCAGAAGTACAGGGATAATAAATGTGCCAAATAACGTTGGCATCACATGGTGACACATCATGGTGATGTTAGCATGATCCATAGGTTGCCCATGGAGCTGAGCTGCGCTGGGCAGTCGGTGGTTCCTGGGCTCTGAGTGACCCCTGCTGGGGCCAGCCAGAGAGGAGGAGGAAGGACCAGGGGTTGTGGTGGAGGACGTTGCTGTCCGCAGGACCTCTCTTTTGTCTGCTCCAGAAATTGGAAGTAGCGAATCAGCCTCAGAAAAGAAGAAAGGATTGTTTGATGGTTAAGATGGTTGAATGCTGCCTTGGAAAACTGATTGTTTTCCCTTCCTTTGCCACCTTTTTTCCTTTGTGATGCTAGTTAATTCACTTCAACCTAACTTTTCACAGACTGTTACTAATTGGGTATTCTTCAATTTCTTCATGGTTCATTTCAGATGCAGGGGTCTGAATTTGTACTCTCAACTGCTACTGAAGACCATTTTGGACACATAAGGAGCATTCTGAGAAAACAGTTTGTAGACCTCTCTTAATTAGGCATCCACAGTTAGAAGATACATTTCCTTTAATCACTGTAGATCTCAGCTCCTCAGTCAGTAAAAGAGAGGTAATAACAGCACCTTGGATCATGAGAGATTTGAAGAAAAGCTTGCAAGGAATTTAATAACTTGGACGTCAGGGCAGCATTTGAATTGTATAAAGTAAATAAAGGGGGCTGTGCATTTAGCAATGAGGAAAAAATGTGTGCGCCTGTTCTATGTGCTGGATCAAAACTGTGGAGATGTGGGGAAAAAGTCTGTGCAGCTCCCAGATTCTAACCTGTCTAATGGCGTGTGTGTGTCTGCTCTTCTAATCCAGCCCTTTCATGTTCCTTTCTCTGATATGTCATTAACAGACTGTTTTAAGTGTCTCTGTCTCCTCACACAAACAAAGTCCTTTTCCCAAGAAACCTTTATTAATTAATTCCTCCATGAAGCATCTGAAATCGAATAAACCAGCAGAGGAATACATTTTTTGCAAAGGTGACTCACAAGGAAATATTTGCCACCTATTCAGATCATGGTGTAATTGCTGGTACTTGTCTTCCCCAGCCTCCCTTTCCATGAACACCTCTGTCCTACTTGTAAACACTCTCCATTACTAATATTCTTATGCACATGCAAATCTAAAATTCAGTTTGGGAGGTTTTCTGCAGCAATTTAGAAGTTTATTTTCTGTGAGTGTTTCTCCAGCCAAATCAAATTGCGTAAGATTTGGTGGAAAGGGGAGTGCAGAGAAGTGCACCACATTTTCTCTGCTAAATTGGAGAGTATTCCCAAAATTTCATATTCACCTGGCTCTGTGAGGAATTATATCAACTCTCCTGCTAGACAAAAATAGAATGAGTGTTTCTGCTTCCATACCTACGAATACCAGAAAACAAGCAGATTGTTTTAGGAGCTCATAGAGTAGCTCTTCCTGACACTGGTGTTGAAGCCAACGATGGCTCTGGAGGCAGTGTCAGGATGCTGGTTGGTCATGGTTTGGCTTGTTCCACCTCTGCACGTAGCCTTTCTTGGGTGACCAAGGGCTGCAGGAGAGCGTGAAGGGGCACAGGTCTGCCCGGCTCAGCCCGGGCTGTGGGGAGACGTTTCCCTGGATGACCGTGGTGGGCTTCCCAGAGACCTGCCACCCACCTTGTGGAGTGAACCTGTGGGGCCTAGAGAGGAATGGGAACTATACTGTTCATCAGAAATAGGCTTTTTACGGGTTTGAGGACAGAAAAGAAAGAAACTGAAGGAAAATCACATTTAAAAGCTTTCTCTAGCGCTTTCTGCTTGGAGCCCTAAAATCTTGAAGCAACGCCGTCAAAGCTTTCCTGAATTACTTGATGAAGGTTTTTTTTGTTTTGGTTGCTGCACTCTTGGGACTCATTGGAGTGGCAGGATTAAAATTAATTAGAGGCTGTTTGGAGGGGGCTTTGTAAGACAGCCTCGGGCTATACTTCAGTCTGGTTGTTAGAAGCAATATCATCACCGCCTCCTCTTCCAGTGAACAGACCTGCACTGGTGCGGCTGCGGGGAGCCACAGAACATCCAACACAGACATCAGAGCAAAGACTTCCTCCCAAAGAGATTACTTACCACAAAACCAGTGGATCTACCTGCTGACAACCCCAGAAATATGTCTTGTTTCATTTTATGGTTTCTAAAAGAGGCTGCTTTATGAAGCTCTCCAGAATCTTGATGAAATATCCATGCGAGGATGTTCATTTTTCCTCCCTTCTTACCATGAATTATGTTGATTAGCATGTCTGGGAAGAGATGAGAGGGAAAGCTCTGTTTCAGCCTCTGGTTTGGGGTTTGGTTTTGTTTTGTTTTGTTTTGCTCTCTTTTGCAAAGAAAGTGTAGACCTATCAATGAGTGAAGAAAATTGACAAGTAACCATTTCAAACCCCCTTGTCAGCTTGACTTGAATTCTCCTCCTTGAAGAGGGTCAGTTGCAGAGCTGATAAAATGCTGCATCTCAACATTTGTGTCAAGTTTTCCTATGGTTTATGCGTTTGGAGGCTGTAGTAGATAACCCTTTAGAGTTAATCCCTCTGCTACGTGGAGGTTAATGCTTAGCTGATCAGTATTCCTACATACATATCATTAGTGGGATGTGAGAATTTAAACTTCTAGGATGATTTTTAACTTGCAGTCAAGTCCTATTGACTATGTAAGAGCTGGCATTTCATACAACGTTGCTGACTTTGCTATGCTGGTAATTAGTAGAGGTAGCTGAAAATTTTCAGTATTAATAACTAACAATGAAAATAATTTTTAAAAACTGGCAAACTAATCCTTCCAAAAGTAACTTGATTTCTCCAACTCTCTTTTTTTTTTTTTTTCTGTTTTCCTTTTCCATTCTAGTAATATCTACTTATCAAAATTACTTAAATATACAGGAAGAACCAGCAGAATGCAGTATGTTTTCCTACTGCATATCCTGTGTGCCTTAGAAGGAAGTAAACAAATTCACCCAAGGCTACATCCATTTGGTGCAACTTCTTAATGAATCATCCCAGAACTGATATTATTTTTGTCTGTATTTAGCTCTAGCAATATTTAGAAGAGCTGTATCTTCATGGCATTCTCAGAATTTTGACACTGGTTTAGGAATACATTTTTATTCATATTTCTGGTAACAGGGGCAGTAATTGTGTTGTTTTCACTCAGCATCTTAGGATTACTACAATATTAATTGTGAATATTTAGTGCTAAAAAATGCAAAATAACAAAATAGCTAACCTTCCAGAAGCAGGAATCATTATCCTCAGGGTATGATTAATGAGTCCTTAATTGAAACTTAGTAAAAACATCAATATGCAGTATAAGAACAAGCAGCAAATACTATTTAAAAATAATAAGTCTTGTGACTTAACAATGGCATTTGCAGGTTTTCTGACTCAACATTCTAAAAATGTGGATGGCAGGCGTTCAAAGTTGAATATTCCTGGGATCATGATAGCAAAACTTAATCATTTTCCACTTTAGAGTATAATGGAGTTTTTTGAGAGTAAGGATATTAGTGCAGAAGCAGCTGTGAAGATGAGCTACTCTACGAATTTTAAGTGTGATAAGTACCCTCTCCTGGATGGCTGACCATCAGTGTGTGGTCACAATGAGCTCACTTACCAAGCAACCTGACCTGTTAGGGATGTCCCTGCTTATTGTAGGGGAGTTGGACTAGGTGACCTTTAGAGGTCCCTTCCAACCCAAACCATTCTATGATTCTGCTGCAGCTCAGGAACCCAACCCGGCCTGTTTGGTTAACGTGAGCATAGCTCTGGGCATTTCTGTGCACTAAGATAAAAGCAAGAAGCAGAGCCAGCAAAAATGCCAAGGAAAGGTCTGGGCTTGGCACTGGACTCTGCACACACTGAGCTGCCCAGGCTGGGCGCTCCTGGCAGGTACCACCATCGGTTAACGATGCTCTTTTAGCCTGGATTGTCCTGCCCACCCACTGTGCTCCAGGGGGGAACAGTGGCTGTTTCTCCAGTTATTTTCCTTAAACAAGTCTCAGCTATTAGGACATTGAAGTTAGGCTGGCACGACGACAGAGCGTTCCCATCCAGAGCCCTTCCTCCTCCCCTATCTCGCCCTCTTCCTCGCACAGCAAAGCAAACAGAATTCATTATCTCCTCTCAGCATTGCAGCTCTTTAAGTTCAATGTCAATAGCTAGTTAGGAAAGGGCAGGCAGGTCAGGGATTAGGACTCCGAACTGTCCTTGGCGTTTCTCTGTAGGATGATCTGCTGTTTGCATCAGCCAAGTGAAAAAAAATTCCTTCTTCTCTATCCTGGGAATGATCAGGATGGGAAAATGTCAGTTTAGGGGCTGACAGAGCCCTGATAAGAGTGATATAGAAATGGCAGAGAGTAAAAGAGGGGAACAGAGACACAAATACTGTCGTTCTAAGTTTAAAATTTCACTTTTAAGTATATTTGCTGCTGCATCTTCTGTTTTCTTCCAGTGTTTCAGGTCGTAGGCTTTTTTTTTCAAGCAGTTTCATTTTAAGAAAGTCTGAATCTATTTTTATTTGATTTGATTTTACAAGTTCTGGAAAGGTCATCCTGCCTGGCCTGGAAGCTGCAAATACATTCACTCCCACAGAATTACTTATGAGCATGAAAATAGTTTCCACTTCCAAAGTATCTATACATTCTCTCGAGCTGCCAGCTTGGTCTGAATTCCCAGACTTAATCTAACAGGATGGAAAGAAAGCACTTAGTTTAAAATATTTTTGAAGTGTGATGACCTCTGAACACAAATACCTACTTTATAAAAAATTACTGTGCTAGTAATAATTATTTTTTGCATCCATGCCCTTATTATAAATTTTATAAATTTGGAGAGAAAACTTGTTATATTTATTATTCATACTGGGTTCAGTGTTTCGTCCAAATAATCTCATCTACCCTCAAGGATTCTCTTTTTATATAAGATATGTCTGTTATTAATAAGTTCTCTTCGTAAAGATATTCCATTAAGATTTCTCAGCTGTGTAGTTGTTTTGCTTATGAAGAGCCTGATTGTTTTCAAAGCTATGGAAGACATTTGTGTTTTAAATTGGAGAATGGATTATGCTGTTGGGCAAGGAGGAACAGGAGTTTCTGAAGAACAGTCTTTATTCCTTAATTTTTAATGCACCTTTCCACACAGTTTTGCAGTTGCTTGTTGGACAGCCTGAAGGAGAGGCAGAATAAATTCTCTTAATTTAATTTCTTTTTATAACCTAGTGAAGTACCAAACGCCACCGAGTTGTGGTTTCTGGGCTGTGTCAGTTTCTCTCATGTGTTTCATTTCGGTTCAGCTTTTCCACTTACCGGTTGCATCCCAATAAAGGGAACTAGGAAGTTATTTGTTACTTCTCAGAGTTGGTTTTCCTTGTACCCGGTGGCTGAGCTTTTCCTGGTATTGCAGAATCACAGGTGTGAAAAGCACCATCCCAGCAGCAGTGGAGCAGGACACTTTCTCCTGTCCTGGATATGTATCTGATTCTTGCCTACCAAAAAGACCTCGAGGTCATTGACAGTCTGTAAAGATACTCTAAATTGCCCTGAAATAATCAAGATTATGTATAGCCTTTCATCAGCTGTGCTTCTTATCAGTTAGGTAGCTCCAGGACTTGGGTGAACATTTTCTGGTAATGTCTGTACTTAAGAAATGACTCTCTCTTTAATCTATTATCATTTCCTCCCTTAGTCCCTTCTCCTGATTCAGGAGTATAAACTCTTAAACTGGTGACAGAGGTGGCCCCCATACTTAGTAGAGAACGCGGATTTTTGGTACATAATAATTTAAGATTGCTCTTGGGCTTTATTTTTGCATCTACTCTGTACAGCAGTAGGATCAGGATCAGCTCTGGGCAGTTACACCTTCATTTTCCTGGATTCACAGTGGGTTGCAGTGATTTTCAGGTATTGATTTACAGTCCGTGTGTGTCATCTGCATCTTCTAGTAGTTATGAACCTGACTTACATGGCAATATCAAAAGTAAATGCATATATTTATATATATACAGTACAGCTTTACAGTGGTTTATATGCTATAGCTTTGTGTTAAATAGCAGCACCTGAATACAGGTGCTCTCCTACGAGGATTTTAGATAATTTTTGTTGTTTTGCTAAGGGAACATGTGGTGTCAAAGCAGAAATAAAATTGGGGAATCAAAGAATAACGTGGGCTGGAAGAGACCTCTGGAGATGATCTGGGCAAAGGCTCTTCTCAGAGCAGTTACAAACAGATCAAGGTGCCCAAGGACCTGTTGAGTTTCTGCTCAATGGAAGGTAACACCAGCACCCACCTGCATCTTTCTGTAGTTATATGTGGTCCAATATGGACAATAGTGAGAAACTTTATCTGCACAAAACAAACACTAAGTAAAACATCTTTACTATCACCTCAAATGCATCACAATGCTGCCTGGGGGAACCTAATTAAATAGATATAAATAAGCATAAGACACGTGAAATATTACTGCACACATCTGTATTAATTGGAGAAATAATGACATGTGACCTTATAGTGAAAATAATGAAATACTGGTAAAAAGGAATCAAGATCTGATGTGATTGGTTCCAGCTCTGTGGACACAGCCTCTCTGTCCTTCAGCACATCCAGAGAAACGTGGAGGTCCTTGTGCGTCCATTGACACTTGCTGTAGCTGCTTGAATTCTTTGTGACCCTCACTCAGAGAGGAGTAAACCTGAGATGTGTGATTGAGACTGTAATTAACACTGCACAACCTCACCGCATCTCCTTAGCCCACAATCTCAGTCCTGCTCAGACATTTTCTACCTCGAGTCTATAATTTTAATCAAGCAGTATCTGTTTTGAGATATTGTCATGCATTAACATCATCACCATGCAGACAGCCGAAGGCAGAGGAGAGTTCTCCAGGGTTTGTTCTCCCTTCCCTGGCTGGTTTCCCTTAGATTTCTTCAGCCCAGGTCACTCACTGGGTGACCATCAGCATCTCCTGTGCACAAGGGACAGGGTCTCTAAAGCAGTGGGAGAAAAGACCTTTCACCAACATTCTGCTTGAGAGCTGCTTAAGCGAGCCTGAGCAGCAGAGAAAATGGAATTACATCTTAGTAGTGGTTCTGGGTTTGGGAAGAAGCTGTGCTGAAGTCATTGCCTTGAAATGTAATTAATGGTTATCTAGAACCCTCTAATTTCCTGTTCAGACTTGTTGGCAAGTCCGCATTATTGGATCTGTGTGACCTACTTCTTTGTACATCTGGATTAAACACATTAATTTGATTTTAAGTTTAGAGAAAAAAAATTAAGTTTTTGAAAATACCCAATGGTTGCCACAAAGTGTCTTCCTGGAGGGGATAAATACGAGCTGAAATATGCTCCACATTAAACAGTCCTGTAGAACTCAACAGTGTCTTTCAGCTAATACAGATCACCAACTTTGAATTAAAATTATTACCTTAGAGGTTAATATCTTCTTTCCCAATGATTCTTGAAAATGTGGTAGAAGTAGGGTATTGTTTCCTTTGCTTTTGTGAAGAACCTAGATTCTTAACCCAAATTCCCTGTTGGTCATATCTACTGAAATCAAGGGTGCACATCTTCCTTGCAAAAAGTTTTACTCTCCAATGTCCTCTCTTCAAGTCGCTTATTCCCCAGTCATTGCATGAAGGGTTTTTCTACTGTGAGTGTTTACACGGAGGTGTTTATTTTTCTTGTTAGACTCCTTCCATAGTCAGATCATGCAAAGGGAAGTAAATTGAAAAACATTTTTGTTTTACTGTGACTTCTTAGACCTTAGTCCAGAGTGAGATCTCTGGGTTGACTTCTTATGCGTTAGACCCCAGTTTTCACCAAGACATCTCTGCTCAAGGCCAAACACTACAGTTCCATCAATTCCAAAGAGACTAAAGCTCTTGAGGGTTCAGAGGACAAGAGTAACCAAGGTGTAAGGTGAGAGATGACCAGTCAGTTTCCTGCCAGACAAACTGCAGCCAACACTGCAGAAGACACTGTAATGCCATCCTGCTGGGGATTTTCTCACGTCGTGGCAGAGATGTCCTGTGAAGGACACACCATGTGTTGCTCTAGAGCAATCACATCCTCAACAAGGGGCACAGGAACATCACGCTACTGCCAGCACAGCAGAACAGGAGAGTGGACACCAGGCCACCAACAGCCCATCCACACCATTCTTGGCTTTCCTGTTAAACCAAACAGAGCCTCGTGCATCTGCAGTTGGGTAGGAAACCACAGGAAATCCAGGTGCTCTGTGCTTGATCCAGTTTGTTGTTCTTCTTTCTGAGTGAACACTGAAGCCATTCTCCAGCAGGAACCCAGAGGCCCTTGTGAAGACAAATGTGTAAATCTACATATAGAAGTTTATATTCAGTGATTTTGTTATTTTTTTTCTGCGATAGTATGCAAACCATGGCTGACAACCTTTTGGCAGATTAGGGGTGAAGATTTTTACTGGGAATCAAAATAAACAGCATGCAAGGAAAGGGCAGTGGCTGGATGACATGATATGAATTCAAAAGCAAATGATGAAGGAAAAACTTCCACGTGTATAAGCAACAAACAAGTAAAATAGCATAAGTTAAATGGAATATGTGACCATGGCAAGTTTAGTCTGTGATTTTTGGCTGTAATTGAAAACCTTTGTGGCCAATTTGTACAAAAGAACCTTTCTTAAAAAAAGGAAAAAAAAAAAGTTAGGTAGTCTTTGAACTTTAAAAAACAAAACCAAAATAAACCAAGCCAAAACTCCACCACCCAGTGACTGAAATACTGTGAAAAGCAATCTCTGAGGTCTGAGCAGCTCTAGACTTCATGCCACATGGGTCACACCTAACACGTCCAACTATCAGAAGTTTTCACACGTTATTACCCTTTCTGTTTTGGCACCTGTTGCACACCTTTGATAGGCTTGCAGAGCAGGAAACACACATTTTCCAGGACAAGGAATCCAAACTTTAAAGAAAAGCTTGTGTGCTCCTGCCAGATGTCCTCAGTACATCCACACTGGCTACTTGCCTGGCCGGTGGCCCACACGGGCCGACAAGGGGACAACGTCACACTGCTGAGCTCAACACTGCTCTCCATGCTGCAGTGCAGGTCCAATTCCACCATTTCCACCTGTTCTCCATTGGCACAAGGGTCTTCCATGAGGAATGGTGCTTGGCTTTTTATATCTGACCTTGGCAGATGTCCCTGCCATGGCAGGAGGGTTAGAACTGGATGATCTTTGAGGTCCCTTCCAGCCCAAACCATTCTATGATTCATTCTTGCATCCTCACATTTCATTCTGCTCCACACATATTTCCAAGCCCCAAAATGAAGTGAACCTCTCCTACACTTCAGACCTGAGGCTCTCTGAGATCTCACAAGGTGCTCCTCCCTCAGTGCTGTGCTGGTGAAGAGGAAGCAACTATCAAGAGCAGATGTAGAACAGTAGTCAAACAAAAGTGTCTTGGGATGCTGTTCAAGATCCCTGCTAGGCTCTTCTCTATCTGGGAATGTTCCAGCCTTGGGAGGGAGGTAGCAATGATCTTTGAGGTGCTATCTAGTGAAAGCTCCATCAAAGGAAGGAGAGACATAATGGTGCTGGGAAAGGGAGCAGGAACTTCAAACACTTCATTAAATGTCAGTGGGTAACGTATCATCCGGGTGTAGTCTTTGGAGAAAAGTGAAATAACCTGCAAACAGCATGGAGAAAGGGTAAAAATGTTAAAAATACACTGCTAATGTGATAAAATCAGGCTGGATGCTGCAAGCCGTGGCATGCCGTGGCTTCCAGGAAACACAGCCCTGAAGAAGTACAAAAGGCCTTTAGTTTGAGGTAATGAGGTGCATCTAATTATATTTAAGAAAGAACAGCAAGAACTACTTAGGAGTACACTACCCACCCTTTTCCTTTCAGCAGGGCCAGGCAGAATCCCAGTCCTGAGACACCGTTATTTTGTAAAGGGTGAGGATTTCAGAGAACATCACAGAAAACAAGATTATTTTCCCATAACCGTGGAGAAAAAAAAATAGCAAAGACTTTCTTCTCTGTTCTCTTCTTCCTCTCAATAACTCCCATTAGGGGAGAGAAAAAAAAACAACCCACAACAAAAAACAAGTAGGCCAAAATAAGCTTGGCCGTCCTGAGAAATGGAGGCTGTCAGAATGACATCTGACACCGTCGGGCCACAGCTGAAGAACAAGGGAAAAGTTTTCGGACGACTGTCACTGACCCATAGTCCCTCGCTCCTAACCTTGCTCTCCAACATATGTTTCTCATTTCCTTGCTTATAGCTGGTCCAAGCTAATGATATGTGTTTTGGCAGCCATCCCGTGCTTGGCATAGTGCCTGCCTTGTTCTCATTGTCTCCGCTACTTACAGAAACCCCTTTCTCTGTCTTTCTCTCTCTCAGAAAATCAGCTTTGTACGACTCCAAGTATGCAAAGCAGCTCTTGCTGCCAGAGCTACCATCTCCAAGGTTTCTCCACCCTCCGTCCCCGTCCCTGCCACCACTGGCCAGACACGCCAGCGGGAACGTGGGGAGCCCGCTGAGGAGCAGGACTCGAGCTCGGGTGGAAACAGTGGAAAATCAAACATATTGGCCCATTAGAGCCTTGCTAAAAATACGGAGAGCAGAGCTATTCTGAGGGACGGTGGCATGGGAAAGCTCTGCCTGGAATCCTGGGTCCCTCCGAGCAGACAGGGCTCTCCAGCAGACGTGGGAAGGGGAACTCGCTCCGGCCCCGGGGGGAAGAGGGCACCGCACTTGGCAGGCACCCGAACGTCACCGAGCGGGGCCGGGGCGGTTCGTTTTCTATCTGCAATTGATAATTACTGTGGATAAGAGCAGGGAAGGTGTTGGGCAGGGCATAGTCTGGGCAGTGTTTTAGCCACCCAGGCTAGAACCAGGGGGATTTATAAACTCTGCAGCTTCTTCAACAGCACGTGCCTCTTTATAAGACATAGAAATATAAGGTTGTATTATATATATAGTTACCTACCAAAGGCTCTATAACCAATGTGCCCTCCATATAAGCATTTTATATATATATTCTCAGTTAGTGTACAAACTAATCTTAGAGGAAGTGTGATGGTGATGATGTAAAAGCCAACGCAGGCTGCTGAGGTTGAATTGCAGCAGAGCGTGTGTTCCTCGGGATTCTCCACCCGATCTGACGGTTCTTGGGCTATTGTCACCTCTCTTATATCCAGGGCAGGGTGAAGGACTCACACTAACTCCGATAAATCATCAGGAATTAATCTCTGGCAACAAGAAAGTCATGACATCTTTTTAAGGATACAGAGCCAATTAACTCCAGCAGCAGCCCCTCCGCCGTATTTGTTGCAAACTATTTATTTTCATTTTTGAAATAGGGAACAATAGGATTTCAGCAGTTAACTCACACTCAGCATGATGAAAGTGAAACTTAAAATTTTCCTTCTTTCCTCCTCTCTTTTCTGACACTGTCATCCACTTTAGTGTCTGCTCTTTTAGAGCCTGGTCCAGTGTCACGGAAGTTAATAGGAGATTTTCCATTCTCATTGTGTGAGAGCAGGAGCAGGCCATTACCAGGGCTCATAACCTCCTTGCCACATTCAGCTATTTCCTCTTTGTTCCTGCTCCTTGTATCAAGGTCATTGCTGAACACTTTTTATTCTTTCCCTGCTCTATCTACAGAAACTATTTCTTACACAGAAACTTTACTCCGCGTTCTGTGATCTCAGGTGCTGACTGTGGTGACCTCCACATTTCTTGCCTTCCTGGTTATCGTGGTGTAATTTAGGTGAGAAGGGACCTTTGGAGGTCACCTTGTCCAAACCCCTGCTGAAAGCAAGGCCAACAGAAATCAAGTTGCTGGGGGCCTTCTCCAGTCAGGCATTAAAAATCTCTGCGGTCTCTCTGAACACTTGTTCCATGTTTTGACTACTTTCATGAAACATTTTTTTGAGTGTCTACTCAGAATTTTCAGGCTTCTGCTGCTCATCCCTTCCCTGTGCACCCCCAGAAGAGCTTGGCTCCACCCTTTTATGCCATTAGCACGCAGCCCCTGTTTCTCAGGACTTTCATCTAAACTCCTCCAGCCTGCCTGGCATTCCAGGCTTGTGCTGTGAGTTTTGATGCCTTTCTGAAGCTCTGAGTTTCTGGTGGCTCCATCTCCTGGTCCCCAGGATCTCAGGCCAGTGTCCCTGTGCTGTGGTCTGTGGTGTACAGATATTGTGAGCCAGAGATTGTAGCCACATCTTTGCACTTAGGAGTCAGGCTTTTCATCCTCAAATTTGCCTTTGAGCCACACCATCTGATTACCACGTGGGACTTGAAGCATCTCTGTGTCGTCTTTACTCTGTCCTTATCTCCCCTTAGTAAATCTGTGCCTGAGCGTAAATCCAGACCCACTTGTCAGGTTTTAGACACATGCTTTAGAGACTCTGGGGAATACAGCGAGAGGAAATTTCCATTTTGGAGATCTGTGATTTCTACTCACTGGTGTGAAAAGAAGAAAGAAGTACCGAGATATTTTTAAGGCATAGAATGAGAGAAAAGGGCAGGAAGACTCATATTATCTCTCAGAGCAACGATTGTAAGTGGGTTATTAGCAGACACTGACAGAACACGGCAGGACGTGCAGGTACCAGGAGCCAGGTTTGAAGAGCCCTTCTCTTGGTGTGAGGCTTGTGTCAGAGCAGGGACATCGGGGCAGGTGCCACGAGGGGACCTGGGGCTCCAGCTCAGGACAGGAGAGCTGGTGTTTAAATGGTTAAAGTATCACCACATTTCGCTCGTCTTGGGTTTCTCATAAACATTCAGCAAAGCACTTTCATTCAATCACACATATTAACTACTTAAGTTCCCCTCTCCAAGGATGTGGATTGTTATTTTATGCCAAATGTGCCGTAATTAAGTTTGACATAAGCACATGGATTAAATATGTGGTTTGGTGGGCAAATGGGAGATGGCTTTTCCTTCTGGCCAGATGGAGAAGGCAGCCAAAGGATGTGAGGTGGGGGGAGATGATTCTGTACTCCTTATTTTGTTATTTGGTGTTGTCCCTTCTATTGAAGTTGCACAAGTTAATCAGCTGAGAACATCAACATGATTTAACCACTTCAGAAGAACGTCAACACCAAGCATGACCCTGGTTTGCTTGTGTGCTCCCTGTGAAACATGCATGTGTATATATATACATATATATATATATATACATATTATTGTTAGGGTAGAAGTGTGAGAGACAGCATCTATTGGATGATAATAGATTATTACTGAATTATCAGTGAAGTTTATCCTGAGATTGACCATGGGGTTTTTTTAATGTATAACCCTAGTAAGTATGTTGTAAATTTCAGTGTTACTTATAACATTGTCACATATTTTATCATTCACTGGTAAGTTATGTTTTGCAATGATAAACAGACCTCATTTGAGGACTCTTATTATTATAATCATCATTATTATCATTATTACTTGTTACTACATCCTACTTTTCTGTCAGTAGCACCTAGATCAGGGCATGGTTGTCACTTGGCACTAAGCTCATGAGAAAACGTGACGCATGTTCCATAAATATTAGTGTCTAGTTTAAGGGCAAATAAAAGTGACAATAGTAAAAAATCTGGGTGTAAGGAGCTGAGGAAGATGAAGATCATATCTTCATCACTGGTGGGCACGGGAAATGACCATTTAAAATGAAATGCTGCATTTTAAATATTATGGGAAAACATTGTTTTTTCACGAGTTCATATTCCAGAGTGACAAGAAGCACTCAAGTTTCAGGTGGCCAGTTTGGGGTTATGTCCTGAGGGCATTGCGGGAGGGTGGCTAAAGTCTGTAAGTTTTTGCACGGCAGGTGGAGGCAGAGCCTATCTTGCAATAAAAAGTTTGGGTCTGCATCCCTAAAGGACAGAGCAGAAGGCTGGATTTTTTGCTAGACCTTTCTCTTCAGAAAAGTCAAAATTTCCAATAGGAAAGCAATTTTCTCCCAAAAGCATGATCGTGGTTCCCTTTATTATTCATATTTCTGTTCTGCCAAAGAAAAGAAACTGTCCCTGCTGATCCTTATGAAAAGTCAAACAAAAATCAGATGTAATTTTAATGCCTAACTGATCTATTAGGGAATTTTGTATTAAGAGCTTTCAGAAATCCTTATTTATCTTTTTTCTTTATGTAAATGAAAAACATTTAATCTTAACATGTTCTGTGTAAAATTTTAATTTTAAAATTTTATTGTTTCCATAATCTGTCTGTTTTCTTGTCTCAGACAAATCAGATTCTCTTTCCTTCTCTGTTTGTTTTTCTGTTTAATTTCGTAATTATCCGGTGTAAGACAGATGCCCCAATTCACTGAAGCACATAGACCTGCATTAAAAATCCATGTCCATTCAGGAAGGATATTAAGCATACACATAAATCCCATGAACATCGGAATTAATCATGTTGCTGAAATAGGTTCATTGTTACTTTGCTTTGAAAACTTTTCTTTTATTGCTTCATTATCCTCGATTCTGGCCCATGTTTCTCTGATTCCTTATTTTCCTTGCTGACATTGAGCATAATTACTATTCATTTATTAAGGTTAATTTTTGTAGTTAAAAAATCTAACTGAATTATGATCCTTGTTGCCTAGCTTCCTCTTAGCTACAATTAGGCCATGATTATTTGTACCTACGAAAAAATAAACTTCTTTTAGTGTGCTGTAAGAGCGTTTTTCTCTAGATGCTTTATCAAGAATTGCTGGACAGTATGGAGGCTTCTTCCACCTGCGTCATTTACGTGTTGAGCCACTGTCACAGATTTTATTTTGAATTTAACTGGCACGAGACATGGTGACGTGGTTTCCCCTCTTTCTGCTTGCTGGGGTCTCACAGTCCTCAGATCCGTCAGCTTCTCACTAAATGAGCTCATGGTGTCAGACAGCAAGTGCTAGTGACTGTCAGCAAGGGTTGGGTTCCTTGTTTTTCAGCTAAATTCGATACAAATCCCTGGTTCCTCCTGTGTCTTTCAGTTCAAGCCTCCCTCCTGCACAAGCTCAGCGTTGTCTTCCCCTCCTTGGTCTCCTCCAGCAGCCATCTCCACGGGTTCATGTCCTCCAGCTTGCAGCGTTCAGTATTGAAGTTGTCGCTCATTTGTTTGAAGGAGCATTATGATTCCCTACAAATCAAAATATTTTTAAGAGTATTATAATTTTCTAATCTGCTGAGCCCCGAGGCAGGGAACAGAGCTCTTCCTATGCAATTGCTCTAATACCCAAGGAAGCCATCCCTCTGTGTTGTGCCTTCCTGGGCAGCTCTGTCAGACCTCCACTGACTTCTTCACGTGTCGTGGACAAAGCCTATCACATCGAGTGTTGTGTTCTCCATTTCTGAATGGAGGTCTGGGAGTTTTTCTGGTAGACATCCTTTGGAAATTAGGGCTCGGTACAGGTTTACAACATGGTTATAAGTTAGATTTGGTGATCTAAGAGCCTTCACAATGAACGTTGATGAGAAAATTTAAAAAACCAATGACTTCCAGTGCAATAATGCAAGTTGGTGTTGAGAGTATTTCCATCCTTCATCTCTTTGGTGACACATGTCAAGTGTTGACCTTTTGTTACATATATAGGTCAAGCCTATGTACTTTTTAAAGACTTGCAACCAAAGTTCCTCCCAAGTCTTCTGGAGACTTTCCCATTTCTTGAAGACATATTAAGGATTAGCCAGAAGCCTTTGAAGAGTTTCCAACTGATTCATTAAAATTATTAGATACAAGTGTTAAGGCTTGGTAATTTAAAAATCTTTATATTTAACAGATGCTATTTAACCTACACCTTCACTATTATGTGGCCGTGATTATATATTTACATCAACATTTGGTTACAAATGTGAACTAGGAGTGCTTTATTCCACAGTTATTGACATTTTTACCCTCTCTGTTTAGTAACAGTTAATTATTGCACATAGTAATCAATTATCAGAATTCATTGTATCAAAGGTGAACTTCAGAAATCTCTGGTTTTATTGTTTGTGAGCATTTTGTTGGTGGTGCTGGATACATCTGACTTTTCTTGCAAGTCGTTCACATGTATTAGCTTTGGCTTGTGCCCATTGTCACAGATGTTTCCTTGTTTAATTTGTTATACTTTGATTCCTGCTTTTTATAACTGCTTTCATATCCTCTTTCAGAAAACATGTACTAACTTCCTCATGAATAGAAGTTTGCAGGTTTTGGGGCACCAAGTAAATTGTTCTTAAACATTGTCCGTTTTTCACAGAAAGCGTTGAGGTGATTTCTCCCAGCCCTGCTCCACACGGGGGTCGTTAGGGTGGGGAAATTCACTCCTTTCGAGCACATATGAGTAGTACCAGGTGTTTTTTTAAGGAACACAACCCAGCTTGGTTATTTGTATTTAGGCACCCAGTGCATTTAATTCATTCTGGTTCTGCCCGCCAGGACAAGGGTCTAACATCACGTTGCCACGTCATGGCAATGGATGTAGCTTGTGTTACGTTCCTTTCTCAATGACCTCCCACCCTTTTTTTTTTCTTTTTCTGGTACTGGAAATGTCTGAAAGCAAAACCTAAACGTTTAAACATCACGGTATAAATAAATAGTTTCTATTCTCTATTAATATCTCATGATTTCTGAACATTTACATTGAGAATCCTGGGAAAACCTCCAGAAACATTTTTCTGCGAGTAGCAAAACCAGTCTAGAAAAGGTCTCTGAAGGTCTGCAGAAGATTTACTGGCTGGAGCTCAACCCAGCACTGGCTCTCCAGGCTGGACACGGCAGCTCAGCTCTCCTGTTCCATAAGGAATGGCAGAGGGCACGGGGGAAAGGGGCTGGGGCAGGACAGGTAATGCTCTTATTTCTTGTAAAATGTCAGTGCTAACGCTGCAGGAGTGAGAGCCATCAAAGAAATCTTAGATTAATTACACTTGTGCATCTCATCTTTATCTTCCCAGACCTATGCAGGCTCGTTCTTGAAGGGACTGCAGCCACGTCTTCATTCTCACGATAGGTCTTGTGTTTAAGAACCCAAATAACCAACATCATCAGCAGGACTAGCTCCTGGCACTTTGCTCTGTGTGATGTAAAATGGGGTGATTTCCAGCTTTTAATAATTATTGAAAACCTGCCCTGTTTGCTGATTGGTCAATGTTTAATCATGTGTAAATATTCCATATAACATCCCAAACAACAAGTTGTCATTGAAGTTTAGCAAGCAGACTGCTTTATACACAGGGCTGGGGTGTTCTTAGATCATAGAATCATAGAATGGTGTGGGTTGGAAGGGACCTCCAAAGAGCATCTAGTCCAACCTCCCTACAAGAAGCAGGGACATCTCTCCCTAGGGCAGGTTGCTCAGAGCCCCTTCAAGCCTGACCTTATATGTCTCCAGGGATGGGGCCTCCACCACCTCCCTGGGCAACCTGTTCCAGTGATCAACCACCCTCATATTAAAGAACTTTCTCCTAATGTCTAACCTAAATCTGCCCTTTTCCAGCTTAAAACCATCACCCCTCATCCTCTCACTACAAACCCAGGGATTTGTGAGCATCAATAGGTACAGGCTTTTTGCTGGCACGTTTGTTTCTTTCTTTGCATGGATCCTTGCCATACCTTCCATATTCTCATTTCAAAATGACCAAATCTTTGCTTGGAGCCAGGTAGATTTGTACATCTTCAGAAATTAGCACAAGAACCTCACACGTTGGACACGCTCGGTGCCAGCACAGGAAGGAAGTGGCTCTTAAACCCGTCTCTGCCTTATCGTGTGAAAAGATTACTCAGAAAGGGAAAAAAAACCATGCAAACTTCACATTTCTAAGTTTATTTTGAAACGGTCACCCTGGAAGCACGTTTGTGGCTCTGACCCCAGCTAAATAAGGTCTCCACTGGTTGATGCACTGGCCACAGACGTCCGTGCAGTGAGCAGGGCCGGCAGCAGCCTGCACCAGGGGTGGTTCTGGTGCTTTTATCCCCATTTTGCACTGGTGTCACCAATTAGCTGTGGCATGAGGCAGGTGAGAATCTGGCCCTCAGCTCCTCTGAGCGTCAGAGCTGGTGGGAGCACTGGGGAAGTGCTGAAAAAGGAACAGGAAACAGATGGGAGATGCAATTTCTTAGAATACCACGAAGTTGTGAGACTGTTGAGGCCGGTCTCGCACCTGAGGAAAGCAGAGCAGCCCAGGGCAGTGGTGGCCTCACACAGATGGACAGGAACAGAGAGCAGCACAGTGAGTGTCCAAGTGACACATTCACTCAATGAAGCGAGCACAAGAAGCATTTTTCTGCTCCTCTGTGGCTTTGGAAAAATAAATTAAAAAAAAAATTAAATCTTCTTTCATATCAGAGAGTGAGAATTCAGGACTTCATTCAGCACAAGGGGGAGGAGAGGACAGGGATGATCTTGGCTCATATGTTGAATGGCCCTGGAGAGCAGCAGGGACACGGTGGGAGCCACCCTGCCCTTGGAGGCACAAACCCAACCATCCCACAGCTTTAACCCTTCTGCGGGGGGACCCCAGGGGTGTGTTAAACACCGTGGAGGAGGAGGAGGATGTCGCTGACATCTCCCAGCAGTGCAGAGGTCACCGGGAAGCAGCTCCCCGGGCTTTGTGGCCAGCCCCGACACGCTGCCGTGGCTTTTACCGAGGGCGATTGTGTTGGCAGTTTTATTTATATTTTCCTTCAGAGTGGGGCTGAGCTCTTTAACCACGAAAGGAAATTTAATCTTTTTGCTGATAAGACGGTAAAATACTGCAATCCGGCTGACCTCCTGAAAACAGATCCAAACAGCCGGGCTGTCCAAAAATCCGAGACACCCCCTCCCCCCTGCCCCCAACTGCATTTCACTGGTGACCTCAGGCAGCCCGTGGCCAGGGAAGATCCTTTGAAGCCATCCCCGGAGCTGCGATTAGAGGCGCTGTGATTGCCCAGCTCGGCCGGTCCCGGTGCCCGCGCCCTGGCCCTCCCCGGGCATGGCTCCCTCGCGGGCCGGGGTTAAGACAAAGCTCCTTCCTCCCCCGCCGGCCCCCTTTCATTTTCGTAGAGCGTATTAAACCTCAAGACGTAGTTAACACTAATCCTGATTTATTTAGGATTTATCTGCATTATTAATTCCAGTCATGTTGTGAAAAAGGACTAAGGGTTCCAGTTTGTATGTAAACTTGGGCTGGTTTGCAGAGAGGTTTATTTGAATCTTCTCCTTAAAGTGATATTTTAGCCAACATCTCAGACTTCCCCCTTTTTAAAACACTTCAGATGGGAGCTAGCCATAATAATTTGATTTATTGTTATTTTTTTCTCCAGTAAATACCCTCTTGGACTATTTTATGCATTAATCTGGATTTGATGTGGATTTAAACATTTACAATGCAAAATAATTTGGGTTAAAAATAATCCCCCTTGATAAAGCTAAAAAACCCCCACAACTGTCACCATCTCTGACAGCCAGGCATCGCTGCGATCCTTGAATATGCAAATCGAGGCAAGGAGAAGCCAGAGCAGCAGGAACCGACCACGACGCCTTCTCTGATAGTCTGGTCAATCAACCATCTTGACCCGTGAATACTGTGAAGGGTCTGAATCTTGAGCTGCTAAGTCTCAAAAGTAAACTCCCTCCTCTTGCAGATCTGCAGATCTGGCTGCTCCTCCACCCCAGCCTCGGTCTGGGAATCTTCCTACAGCTCTGTGCTCTGTGGTGGGCAGAACAGGACCACAGCCCCCGTCCCCTGCTCTGGGACACCCCCAGAGCCTTGTTCATGGGCTGACAACCTCCATCCACAGAACTGGTTACAGGCTTCTTGTGTCCAGCACAGCTATGGGAAAGCTGTAGCAGGACCAGCTCTGACTGTTGGAAACCTCATTGTTGCAAGAGTGGTCAGGCACTGGACCAGGCTGCCCAGGGAGGTGGTGAAGTCACCATGCCTGGAGGCATTCAGCAAACGAGTAGATGTGGTGCTTCAGGACATGGTCTAGGGGTCAGGGAGGTGTTGGACAAAGGTTGGACTTGGTGATCCTGGGGGGTTTTTCTACCTAAATGATTCTGTGATTCCATGATCTGTTCTGTCTGCAGCTAATAGGTAGTAAGATCCCAAGTGTCTTTAGGAGCCTACACTGATGCAAAGTTGCTAAAAGATGAATATATTTGAGAAAATAGTTCTGTAATGAGGGTATTTCCAGTTCACACCTCTCATCAGTAGCGATGCCAGTTTAAGTGTGTTGCCCTTTCTCTCCAAGCCATGCTGGTTCTGCTCCTTGCAGGCTGCCTCGTGTCTATTCTAAACCAGATTGCCAGGCCTATGGGGAACAATTTTCCAGGGTAGTTATTTGTTTCCTGAGTAGTCACTTGGGACACTAGCATCTCCTGATAATCTCTGCAAACAGGAGCAGAACCATGAGGGCTTCTGACAGTGCAGTGCAGCCCAGTGCACTCACAGTAAAATTAAAACTTATTATCAAAGATTATAAAAAATTAAAACTGATTGTCAAAGATACAATTCCATGGCAGCTATGAAATCTGGAATCTCCTCTTGAAAAATGAGGGGACAGGATAAGGCAACGTGAGTGTGGTGCTGTCACCAGTCAGATGGAGAGCTTGGGGCTACAATAAATAGTTCTCTGTGAATATGATTTTGGTGCATACTAGTAATCAAAGGATCAAACAATGCAGGAATTATTAGAAAAGAATAAAGAAAAAACATAAAGCTCATTGTGCCACTGTCTACATCCCTTGTGCACCCGCCTCTTAAATAATCTGTGCGATTCTGGTCCTACCTCAAGAAGGTGTAAGAGAATGGGAAAAGTTCAGAAAAGTGCAAGAAAGGTGATTGAAGTAGCAAACAGCTGCTGGATGGGGCAAGGGTGCGAAGCAGGCAAGGAAGCGACAACTGGCACGTGATATAGTAGCCATCATAAAATGGTAATTTAATGGACAAGGTAAATACAGAATGTTGTCCACTGTCTGTCCCAGTACAAGAATGAGGAGGCATCAAAGTGATGCAGACTGAAAATTGGAGCACGACTTGTAGTTCAGAAAGTCCTTTAATCACAAGTTGTTGGTGGGTTCTGGGGAAGCATCGCTGTCCTCTCACTTATTTCATACTCTTGCCTACAGGGCCCCGTTACTGGTCACTGTTGATGACAGGATATTGGCTAGATGGACCGTTAATTTAATTTATCTTCTTGTAATCTCTTAACTAGTGTAGAAATGTGTTCTATCTAGTTCAGTTACAATATTTCCCCAATTCAGCAGGTCTCAGAAACCCGTACACCTTTGTAGTAGCAGCTGCAGTACCTGCAGTTGTGGCTGTTGGTCATCAAAAGAGCAGAGCAATCTGCTGGTGCTTCCTTTCGTTCACATCTGGAATTAGGTGCGTACTATGGCCTGGGATTATCCCAAATTCTGGTAATGTCTCTCACCTGCTGGTTTTGCAATTTCTCCTGGTTTTTTAAAGCCATTTCAGGCATTGCCATGGCAGACGGCACCATGTGTGCCCCACAGCTCCCTGGCACTCGGTCTGACGGCAGGATGCTCGTGCCAGCGCTGTGGATCCAGCCATCAGGCGGTGGGGAGGCAAGTTCTACTGTGGAGGCTCCTGAGCTGGTCACCAGGAGTTTTTGATCAGGCTGGGAAGGGCAGCCCAGAGCAGCCCACCAACCAGCAGGTTCCTGGCTGGAGATCAGGGCTGAGCTGAGACAGGGAGATTCATCATGGGAGGAAAACCTGTCTGTCGATAGGCAGCTCGGTGGGGTCGGTCAATGAACGGCCTTTCAGAGGGTTTCCGACCAGCAGCAATCAAACCGTCTGTAGCTGCTATCAGCTACTTCCATCACCTTCCAGACTGGCAGGTTTCCAATAAAGCCAATACCCCCTCCCCCGGGGTAGGGCCAGCAGCAGGAGGTGGGCATTGTCTCTTTACTCCAGCAATTTGAGGACAATGTTGGCTTACACTCTATTAGCAGGCGGACACCTGACCCCTGACCCTGGCATTGACCGCAGCCAGGCGGGTGGACCGGGGGAGTTAAGGTGGTCTGATACAGTTCTTCAGCACGGACCTGGGCAGGGGTGTCCACCAGGCTCACGGCAGCTGAGCCGATGACCGGTGATGGACACGATGGCAGGGAAGCAGAGAGCTGACTGTGATGTGGAGATGCAGATCAGAGATGTGCTCTCAGCACTGGATCACTTCTATGTTGCAGAACACACCTGTGGAAGTCAGCAGGAGAGTTCAGGCTTTGAGTGCAGGATTTTGATGGACAATGACAACATACTCTAGTATCAGACTCAATCAGAACATGCTGAAAGGCACTAGTGTGAGCTGGATGGATACCTGCCCACCGTCCTTTCTTTGGGACTAGGCACTAGTGTGCCTGTGCTGGCCAACCCAGACGGTCTCTGTTCTGGGAACATCCATCTCTCTCCAGGGTGGGCTTTTCTCTGCTCTGGGTGGGTGCAGGCCCCTGCAAGAAGACATCCCTGGTGTGACGCTCCCGGGAGTCCAAGGAGTAAATCAGCCGGAACATGTAACCACCTTCCACCCAAACCTGATTGTCTGACTTGAACTTCCAGTCACTTATCGGAGCTTTTCCCTGTTGAGGACTTAAAGGCCTCCCTGTCAATAAACACATTAGCTCACTAAACATTCGGATGCCTTTTCTTCTCTGGATTAACCCTTCGGGAGCTGGGGCTTCCTTTGGATTTGTTAGGATATTGATCAGAGATCATGTTTGCCTTTCAAACTCTCTTTCTGCTTTGGACTTGACAGATAGTTTCAGTGTTGCAGTCAAGCAGCAAATTCCCTGCAGCCACCGGCAAGCGGGAGCTGTGGGAAGAGCCCAAGCTCTGCTCCTCCTGGTCTAGAGATGCCCCTTCCAGACCCTCCAAAGCAAACGTGCTCACCAGCCTCAGGAGTCACTTGTTCTCATAAGGCATCGCTAATTAAGCAAATGCTGAAATGTTAAACAATGTCAGACATAATATATGTATACTTTCAGTATTAGGAAAAATTGTATTAAATTAAATTAAAATATGCTTTAACCTAATTTAGCTCTTCTTTTCCCATTGAAAATCATACCCCTTTTCAGTGAGTGTCTGTAAATGCGCATGAAAATTTAAAAGGAGGCCAACTGAGATAGCCCCACTGTTTCTGGTTAAGAACAGATTAAAGAAACTCTTAGGAGAATGACTTAGAAGAAACTTTGCTAAATGGAAAGGTCATCTTTTATGACCCCGCTGACCCAAATGGATGCAAAAAATATCAGAATTAGCGACCTATCCAGAAAGCAGATCTTCTGGCTTTATCAGGTGTGGTAACTTCATTCTCTCAGTTCCCAGAATCTGCCTGAGACTCTGCAGTGAAACGTGCACCTCATTACAGCTGTTTGCTATTGCACCTCCCGGGTTTATTGTGTCCCCTTTTGTACCCTCTCTTGAAAATACGAGTGCTCCTGCCAGGCTCAGAACTGGGCAAAGAGGCAACATGGTCTCATCTCACCCAGACCATGTTCTCGGGTTTTTGAGCTCCTGGCAAATCTCCTTGTGGGTAACTTTGCTGTTCTTGTGTAGTTATTGTCTTCTCTTGCCACTCCAATAAATTATGTTTAGTCTACATGCTTTCATTTTAGGGCTGTCTGTTGGACTTCTTAAGATCTTCTCTTTTTTTCCAGCTAGGTGAGGATTTCTTAGTTTTTCCTCTCTTTATGCTTTTTTTGAAGAAGGATTTTTATAAATTCTGCCAAGGACTGCATGCGAGCCATGCCTTTCCCCCCTGCTACCCAGAGATAATCCTCTCACTGTACAACATCTAAGTTCAGGCTCTTTCTAGGCTTGAAGTTTAATAACAAACCCCCCAAGAAAGTAGTACAAAAAGTTATCCAAGCCTTGCCTCCAGGCTTGGCTGCCAGGCTTGCACTTTCCATTTCCAAGAGGAAATGGCCTCAAGTTGCACCCGGGGAGATTTAGATTGGACATTAGGAAGAAGTTCTTTACTGACAGAGTGGTCAGGCATTGAACCAGGCTGCCCAGGGAGGTGGTGGAGTCACCACTCCTGGAGAGGTTCAACAAACAAGTAGATGTGGTGCTTCAGGACATGGTCTAGGGGTCAGGGAGATGTTGGACAAAGGTTGGACTTGATGATCCTGGAGGTTTTTTCCGACTAAATGATTCTATGATTCCTCAAATGATCACTCCCTTTCCATCTACGTTCTGTTGGGTTTATCAGCAACACCATCTTCCTTTATACGTCAGCTGGACTTCTCTAACCGTTCCCGAGCAGGAGGAACATCAGCTGACAAGGTGGAATGTCTCAGGCAAAGAATGCGAAAATATTATCAATGCATTACAGAAAAACGATGACATGTGACCCTGCAGCACATGACTTGGAGCTTGTGTGGCAGAACTGGCAATCAATAGATCTCTCACTTAAGTGGAACATCTACATCTTGTGAATTTAATGTGCTGCCTCCCCTCGTCCTGTCGTGTTGTACAGAGATCACTTTGTCTCTCTCTGGGTTTGATGTGGTTCTCAATAATATTCCTGTGGTTTTTGTTAGTCTCTGTGTTTACTTTTTGACTTACTCTCATTTAGGCAGCTGAGATTTCTCATTGTCTGCAGAACTCGTGTAATGGGTTTGCATCACTTTCTGCCTTGTGCACTGGGGAAATTACCAATTCAACACAGAGCCACGCTGAGACTTTCTTTAAAATGCTCATAAATGTTGTTTACCATCTGACTCACCGGACAACACTGGGAGTTCCTTAGTCCACTGCCAGCATTACCATGTCTTAAAACGGTGGCATCATCCTTAAGGGAAAGGTTCTCTCCATTTTAATAGTCCCGTCAGAGAAGGAGCTGAGAAAAGTCAGGATTTAAAGAAGTTCTTGTGAGGCTGGGAGTAATTATACTCCCGGTGCTGCTGCTGCGATGTCATAGTCAGGAAGTCACGTCACTTCCTCGCTCCAGCGCGGTGGTGACAGTTCCCTGCTCCTTTCAAAGGCGTGTTGAGAGGATCAGTTAACACTTCTCCATCATTTGCACTATATTAAGTATGAAGTGTCTCTATGGTTGGCTGCTACATGAATAACAGCTCAATGCGCTGGGCTTATTGATTAGGCTCCTCCGCATGAGCCTGGGTGGCCACCTGTCCTCAGCGAGGCCAGATCCTGCCTCTCTCCATGGGGGAAGTGGAGTCTTGACTCCCGCGGAGAGTATTTGTTTAAGAGGATTTCCTTTCTCATGCAGGGACAGCAGTAGCCATGCCAATAAGGGTGGGAGCGATTATGAGAGATTGACTGGTGGAATATAATCCCTGTGCAGTGCTGATCGGATCTGGTGAAGATTGCGTTTCAAAGGTAGCAGCTCATCCTCCTCCAGGAGTGGTGTTCCACCCATAAATGGGGCTCTAATGAGATCCGACAGGCCTGATTTCTCTGGTGATACAGTAAAACAACACGACCAATTCTGATGGTTTGGGGTCCTGACCTTTAACAAGGACTCGTGACGTAGGGCAAACTGCCCAAGAGAGATGGAGGGGCAGGAGGCCAGGGGGACAAGGTCGGCAGATAATGAAGTGGTCAGCATTGGATTTCTGTCACTCATGGTGGTTAAGTACAACAGTGAGGGACTTCAGCAAAAGACACTGTGAAGGAGCATGTGCAGAAAAGAACAGGGGAATCTGGGGAGGATTCCAGTTACCTTTCGCTGTGAACTCAAACAGTCCAAGTGACTTAGGTAATGGAGAGGGTGAGTGCAGAAATCATGCAAAGAGAATGAGGGATCGAGGAGGGGGCAGGAGAGATTAAAAGGAACAGAGAAGGAAATCCAAGGGGATTTGTCAATTGAGCGAGTGCTGCAGTCAGGTGCTGAGACCCAGGGAAGGGATGGGCAGCAGCCAAGCAGAGGTCTAGACAGAGGTGACTGAAGAGAGAGCCCCTGACTCACCTCACCAGTGCTGCGGCAGCCGCTCGTAGCTGTCCGGTTGTCCCTGCCCTCTGGACAGTGTCCCTGTCCTCAGAGGACACTCTGAGTGCTGCTCTGGCCAGGACCTGCTGACAGCCACCACCACGAGTCCTTCAGCCACGGTGCTTCCAGCCTCAGCCTGTCCCTGGTGCTGGGGACTTCTCTGGGGTGGCAAAGCTCCTTTGTGCGGCTAGATCTAAATTTATTGAGAGTATTAGTTAAGAAAACAACCCGTTTGGTATCAGGCCACCTGCTGTGAATTCAAAGAGAAAAACTGTGAAATACAGAGGAAAGGAAGACCTGTCATTAAGGAGGCGCTGACGGGTGATCATGTCCAAATTTAAGATCTGTTTCCTTTTCAAGTGTCCTCCTTTAGACCTGGTTTTAATAGAAGTATTTCATTACAATTTTTCTATTAGGTCTATCTAGGCTGTAAGTGATAGAAATTAAATGCATTCAACCCAAACACTGAACGTGTTACTGAGCAGCAGCCCCAAAATTAAGCAGAACAGAATCAAAAGCAAAAATGAAAATTCTGAACATGTTACTCATGCCAAGACATGAATAGGATGCGAGTCAGGATGCTATAAACAACAAAAATGATGAGTGATAAGTAGGAAAATATATTTTAAAACAACTATAGACTCTGTAGCCCAAACTAGTTTCATTTACATGAAGAAAATAATAATATATTGGTTTATCATTACTGATCCCTTTGGACATGTTCAAACTGCAAGGCCCACAAAGAACAGAATCATTAAATCAGACATGTACAGTAGTTTATTACGCAGACCAAAATAACCTTTAGTCTCAGTGCTACAACTGTAAGAATGGTTGCAGAGAGTGACCTGCGTCTGTATCGGCCGCAGTCAATGAAAGGTTTGCTCTTTAGTTGTTTTTTCTTTATTTGGGTGTCTCGTTGCTTTTTTTCTTTTGTAAATGTGAACACTGAAGCCGGGCAACCTGTTAGCGAGGTGAATTGCATGATTACACTGCATTGTTTTAATTTGTCTTTGGATGAATTCTCATAAGCTTTCATGAGAAAATCTCCCATTAGAAGCATTCATTTAATTTAAGAACAGTTGGGAGAGGAAGGGTTGAGATGACAGATGGAGACTGTGGGTGTCTTATAAGAGAGAGCTGAGCTTTTTGTATTTATCTTTTTGTGGCACATAGTTGCTGTTCTCTGTTGCTTCCATTTTTTTAATCTGTGCTTTTTTGTGCAGTATTTCTTAGAAATCTCTCCTCTTTTGTACTGTAAGTCTAATAGATTTCATTAGTTTTTTCCTGTACTGTGTCAGCTCTAAAACATAACAATATAACACAGTACAGGGATGCAGCCCGGTAAGAAAGCAGAATAAAATAGGCTGAGCCTTAACATGTGGCTTTCAATCCAGTTTTGAATTGCATAGTACTTAGCAGAGAAACACGCTGAAATATAGAACTGATTTCTTCACTGAATCATCGTGTGATTGTCCCACAAGTGGGGTGAGGCTGCTGAAGATGCTTCTCTAGCTCTGCCAATGCCTTTGCTTTGTTATTAGAGGTTCACTAAGTGGCCTAAATCTCACACTTGACTTTTATTTAAATTAGTATAGAAGTATAAGGTTTCAAAGCATTACCTTTAAAAAAGCATGTCTGTAAAACTTGTAGGGTTTCCTTGTGGCCCAGGCAGCTCAGCTTGCACGAAACCCAAACACCTTTAACAGTGTAAGTCAGACAGCAACAGAACAAGAGCTTTGTTTTATAAATACCAAAACCATCAGCATACACAAATACAGATACATTTCCAGGAAGAGCCCAGCTGATGACAATATTTTGATAATCAGGCCCCTGATTTGTGATTTACAGTCTTTTAATGGTCTTTAAGTTATAATAACAAGTAAGTTACCATGCCTATGCATTCGGGCTGCCAGGCCCCTTCATGGAACCAGTTAAAATTTAAAAGTAAAATTAAATCCTATTAAAGTAAGATGGAAAACAGTGAAATGTTTGTTCTTTATAAAACTCACTTTGCTCTACAATATAAGCAGCAAGCTATAAATATAGGGCAAAAATTTCCAACATTAGCCTGCCTTGTTCTCACAGTGTTAACACATGAATTTATTTGCATCCCTGTCCCTGAATTTGCACATAACAAACCAGTCGATACAAGAAGCAAAGTACATCCATGAGAGTTTTGTTACCTTTCTGTGAGCTTTTTAACTGAGTATGATCAACTCAGAATTCCAGTTTTTACCCTTTTACCCTTATCCTTCACAGTTTCAGAATGATTTGATCATTCTCTGTTCAAACAGCAAAACCTCTTTTCCAAGGCTCCAGCTCCTATGGCCGCAGCCACATCCTTTCGTGTCCCGTACGCTTCAGTCCATATGCAGTACACCCCCATAAAGGTCTTCCTTGGAATTTGATTTCTCTGTTTTATCCCTTCAGATTCCTTGTTCTTTCTCCATCCCTCCTTCCTAACAAGTCAAGCTTCAAGTTCACCCCCTCTGGTCCTTCCCCTTCCTGTTTAAGTTCATGTTCCCATAGTCTCTCCATCAGCTTCATCAGAGATTGAGCCTCTACACTTATTTCTCTTGTTCTTTTAATCTCATAAAGACATCTCCGGACTTGCTTCCATCTGTATCATCTCTGTCATCTTCCACAAACTGAACTGCAAAGCTTCTGCCTTCTGCTCTTTGAAGTCTGCACTGGTCCTACATGACTTGGCTTGTCCGTTTTTAAGCTGAGGTCTCCCATGACGATATCGGAGCTATATTCCATCACCATCATTCTGAGCTCATTAGGGAGCTACGTGAGGAGCTCAGTTCAGCCACCACTGGTGCTGAAAGGACAGGAACAGCTTCTCTTGCTCCGTAGGAAAGGGCCGTGGGTAAGTTCCACTTACTCCAGGCTGGTTGGAAGTGTTGCGTGGCCGCCTCTCCTCTTGCACTTTGCAAGAAGACATCTCATCCCGGGTAGCTTCCGGACACCCTGACCTGCTCCTTCCCTTGTTGATACTCCAGCTCTGTAGGAGGCACCAACCAGCTTCCAGCTTCCTCTTCCTTCCTTGAGGCATTGCTGGCTCTGTTACAAACTCCTCTCCAGTAGATTTTCTAATATCAGCTGCCCCAACCCTGGAAACCATTATGCTGTGACCCATTGTCTTCATGAACAGATGGGTAGACAGGGACATTCCTACATCTGTCTTTTCCTGCTGTCCTGATTTATTGCTCTGTAAAATAATAAAACGTTAAAAAGGTTGAACCTGAACTGAAGCTGTGACTATGACACTATTAATCAAACTGTTGGAGAGTTACTTTATATTAGGTGCCTCAAGCACTGATCCAGTCCACTAAAAGTTGGCCTGAAACATAGTCTAAATACTGAGTATTTGGCTTGGAAAAAGCCAGCTTTTTAAAACTACTTTTGATGACCTGTAATTCTTGAACTTTCTGTATGCTGAAGACTTGAAACAGGCTCTGTGGCAGTTCCTGGTTCCACACTGGCATGAGAAGTGTCTCCAGCCAGCAAAGGCTGGAGCTGGAAATCTGTGCTGGATTTTGGTCCCCCATGCCAAGCAAGCACCTCTCACACTGGTCCTTAGTGGGATCTCAGGGGAAAGGGCTGTATTCAAATCATTGCTTTCTCTATGTGAAGTAGGTATTTAAGTATTGGTCATGTTTGCTCCATGAGCCCCTCCCACACTGTTCTCAGTTCCCATCATGAAGAGCTGGTGGTGCTGGTGGCAGGCACTGCAGCAGGGCTGGTCTTGTCAGGGCTCTCCTGCTCCTCCAGCCGTCTCTTATCTCAGCCGTCGATGCCACGCTCACTTGATGTCTCAGTTCCGGAGCAGAGACGCTCCAGCTGCTATCTGGGAAGGCTCTGGCCCCAAAAATATTTAGTTAGCAGCCATTCAGTTAAGTGGAATTGACTTTTTATCGGCTTTCCTCTGTACGGCTGCCACCAGCAAGGGCCGTTTCCTCCTTCCCTCTTCTCGGGCTGTCAGCCCGCCCCACATTCCTATCGGCAGCCGTTAGCTCTGATCAATACCAACCACCGTGTAACAGCTCACGCATGGCTGCCTTGCTCTGCATCGATCAGACCCTTCTTCCAACAGGTAGCCAGCTATTTGAGGCAACGGCTTGAGATAAACACCTACTTTTACTTCAGGCTGATTCATTACAGAGGGGTTTCAAGGAGACCCGGTGCCCTTCTTCAGAGGCTCGTGGAGATCAGAGACTCAGCAACTCCTCTCCTGCCCAAGATTAGATGAGACCATGTTATTTTCCTCATCCCTTCTGAAACCCAGCCTGGAAAAACAATGCAATCTAAACGTTTTCAAAGGACTTAGACTGAAAATTACCCCTCAAACTGTTCTAGTTAGGAGAACTGGTGGTTTGGAAAATTAAGAACAGGAGTGCTGTTTGGAAATAGGATGGGATGACCAGCTGAGCAGGAGGTATCTCATGGCTTTCCCATCACAGCTTCTTGCTGCCAGACCCTCTCCGGTTGTAGTTGGTGTCTGGGGGCCATGTCCCCATGAGCTCCTCATTCTCTGGTGGGACACAGCATCCCCAGTCTCCAGCAGAGCCAGCCCTGACCAGCCCCTGGCTCCCATGGAGCTGGCTGGGAGCCATGGGGCACCTGTGGGAGGAGACCCATGAGCCAAGGGGTGCAAGAGAAACAATATCAATACCAGCAAACCTTCAGCATCCTGGCACATCAGGTGATTTTGCTGAAGCACAAAGCACACAGGAGTCAGGATGGCACCATGGGCCTTCTGTCCTGGTTATTTGCCATAACGTAATATGGAGATAAAGTGCAATGAATATCAATAGGAGGAGTCTCCACAAAACTAACAGCAGCGTGCTGGCAATCTCACTTCTCCTGTACTTGCTGCTGTCAGCATTTAGGAGAGTAGCAGCCATTCAGAAGGAATCCTGACAGATGTCCTTGCACAGAGACATTCACTCCACATCCCCTCTACTGAACCCACACTGCAGTACGGAGAGAAGGGGAGCACACGCCAACCAAGCACCTTCACCAAAGGGGAAGACACAGTTCTGACTCAGCTGCTGAAAGGCCTGTAGATCAGACACGTCCAGCCCAGAAAAACCTCTCAGAGAAGTTCCAAGGCCCTTTTCTGGTTGGGTTTTACCTGTGCTGGTTGCAGAGGCAGAAGGGCTGCAGAGCTGCTATGGCAGCTACAAACTTTCCAGTGAAATGAGTGTTTATTATTATAGGTTTGATGCCGTTCCCAAAAGGACCTAATCAACAAGTAATAAGGCCTCCAGAGAGCAATTAGAAACCTGAACTTTAACTCGCTTGTAACCACAGTGTAGAAAGCAACTTCTGCTTTGGTTTGGGGTATGCAGCCTGGTGTGTTACTGGGGGAGGAACACTGAACATGTGACATTTGAAATAACTGCAGACAAGGGGTTGAGTTTGAATAATGAGGTATGAGACTGGTTTCTGTGGCAGGGTGAACGTGTGCCTGGCAAAAAGCAGTGATGTTTTGGGGGGATTTGTGCCTAAATACACAGCCTCTATCCTATCTGGGTTTTTACAGTGCTTCTCACTAGCTTCAGACAATCACCAAGGATGTTTGGTGCCTGCACAGTTGCAGCATCTGCTCTCCTTTAAAAAAAACCAAACCACCAAAATTACATCAGTTTTCCCACTTGTAGCATAACAATAATATCAGCCTAAATGCAGAAGCTCAAGATGTGTGGTTTGCTCGAAACTTATTTTGAATAGTTGGGATGGGACAGTTCAGACAGGAACTGCACATTGAGTAATCCTTGCCATAGCAAGTCATGTGGCTGCTGGAAAAGCACAAAAATTGCCTAAGCAGAGGTGTGTGTAGCACAGCTGGAGCGGGGAGCACAGCTGGAGGAGGGAGTGTTCCTCACGGCCAGCCTGGGAGCTCTTGACTCTGCAGGTCTTTGCTCAGAGCTGTGGCAATGCTGACACGCACCCACTGACTGGTAACACTCCTGTTATTTGAAACTCAAGAGGTGTGTTTCTAAAAGTGTACAGAGTTAAAGGGGTTGTTTTTCTTCTTCTGGTTTGTTTTTTTTTTTTCAAATACGGTATTTGAAGGCCGTTTCCCCTGGCAGAACATGTGTCTGTACATAGAGAAGAGAGCTGTGATTGGGGCGCAGTTCCTTTTCAACAGGAACTACAGAGAGAAAGCAAATACTATGGTGGTACAAGAAGCCAAGAAGGGAAAATTCCTCATCTACCTGTAAGATTGGTTGTCTGTTTTGGATTTCTTGGCCCTTAGTGGGTTTCCAGGGCAGGGCAGGATGAGCAGAGTGAGCTCTGTGCAGTGGGAGTCAGTGTCTGGTAAGATGAGTATAAAGTACTGGTCACAACTAGGGGTGCTGGTGGTGCTTCCGTGGTCCTGTACCGAGCCTGGGATGCCATGGCCCAGCACAGGAGTCAGGAGGGCTCTGTCCCTGCCAGCCACGGAGCATGTGAGGAGAGGAGAGCTCAGCAGACCCAGGAGGCTGAAGATGGAAGTGAACTTTTAGATATCCCTGTCTTAAACGAATTTACGGTCTTGAAAAACTTCATTTGATGTATGAAATGGAGCCAGCAGAGGGAGTGAAATGCAGGGACACTATAATGTCATGGAAAAAGGAGCTGCTGGGGTTTTGATCCAGGTGCAGCTGGTCCAGTGACACTTCTCAGAACCCACAGTGTGGGCACACTGGCTCAGTCCAGGGCCAGAGTAATGTGGGCATGGATTAATAGAGGCAGGTTATCACTGGTAGGAGTGAGAGGTTGTACCATTATACGTGTGAAAATAGACAGTTCGGGGGCTAACACTGTATGTTTCCATTGTAAAGAAGGTATCCAGAGGACCCTTAACTTCTCAAATAATTCCTGTTCTGAGGGGGTTCTGTGTGGTGCCTCTGTAAGTAGGTTCAAATGCTTTATGTTTCAGTTGTTCTGGAACTGTTCACACGGTCCTGTGAGTGACCACCTAAAATACTGGGGAGAAGCCTAAAACTAAACATGCTGATGTTGCTCCCTTATTCTCTGCCTCCTAAATGTCCTGGTCTTGCCGTTGTCTTGAGCCCTAAGTGTGGACAGACATGCTTACAAATGGCTTCTTGCTGATTTCTTACTTAACTTCTTCAAAAATAGGAATTCTGTGAATGAATTAGCTCTTCAGCATCTACTTAGGATTTTTTCTAGACTCGTCTTTAATATGTCTTCAAAGACAGAAATACAATATCATCTTTGGAGTGTTGGCCATCTTTGTTCACCATTTGATTAGAAGAAATAGGAAGTGATCTTTATTAAACCATTTGCAAAGTGTGAGCTTCCTCCTAATTTCTTCTGAAGGAGAACTGACAGAAAAGTGCCAGCTTTAGTGGTCAGAGACCCCTGTGGGACTTACGTGAACAGTGACAGGAGTTTGAGGGCAGGGAGAGGGGACTTGCTTCATCTTCTTTACTGAGGAGGCTTCATCATACTGTTGTCCATCCAGTGGGAAGTTCCAGTTTGACCGTTCCCCAAGCATGACTTGAACCCACAGTATAAATGTTACTGTCAGGCATAATGTAAGTTGCTACACTGAGAATTTGCTGTTGTCTACATGACACTGGAAATGAGATCAATTTTAGCTAGGGGAAAAAAAAAGGTAACAAAAACCCCAGAAGGCTGGTGAAGCATCTCTTGGAAGAATGTTTTTCTGAAAATCTTCCCCAGCCTGGATATTTTCAGAAAGTTTCCTTTCAAAAAATGCTAAGTACTCACTCCTCCAGTTGAGGTTGTGAAGAACAAAGGGAAGTCATTTTTCTCTTCCAGTTCAGTACGATAGTTGATATCTGAGGACAGGGCAGTGCTGGGGTGAGTCTGGGCTTTCAGGATGCTGCTTCATATCTTCAAGAGGTAAATTATGATAATTTCCCAGAGATGTAGGGGTGGGTGGGTGAAAAATTGCTGTTCCCAGTATACACAATAAACCGTTGTGTTATTCTGTGTCTGATCTTCCCTGTGCTGTATCTGAGGACTATGACGCATAAATTCAGCTGGATTTGTTTCCAGTCTAGTGATGGTGGCTGGAACAGGCTGTACATTGGGCACCTCTTCAGGTGGATCACTATTGAAAAGTGAGTTGGTCTCACTTGCACTCTTTTAATCCCAGTTTGTGGCCAATCTGCACTAGAAATAGAGAGTCTAATAAGACTTACTCTGATTTACTCCGGCTTTTAATTTATTTTAGCTTTGTAGCGTTAGTGTTTGACTGCGTACGTGCCAGTGATAATATTGAGAACTGACAGTAGCCTTTTAGTCCAGAATCTCTGCAAACTATTGCTATATGGGGTGCAAATAATGGGTTCGGATATTAAGTTTGTCTCAGCAATTCCTACTCACTGGCTATAGTAGTAAGAGCTGGAATCAATGGGGCTTCACGCAAGGCTTGTAACACGAGTGTATCCACAGCAGGCTTTGTGGTGTGGATGTCCTGTGAGATGTTAGCTCTGATTCTCTCTCCTCTGGAGAAGGAAATTCAATGCAGAGGTGGTTTGAGGTACAGAATATGATGTCAGTGTCCCAAAAGCCAATGTGAGGGTCTCCTGGGTCTGTAATACCATCGCAGCAAGCAGGTGTTTGGAGTTAGACTTCTTGCTTTGCAGAAATGCTGAGAAATTTCCAACTTTTTACAGTCTCCTCTTTCCAATAGCCCATGTCATTTTCAAACAAAAACTATTCATATAGTTGCATATACTACATGCTTTATTTGTGTGTTTATACACCCATTTTCAAAGAAACATTTCTTTTAGCAAAATGCAAAAATGTAACAAGCTGGTAGTCTTAATAATTGTGTTGAATACTGTGGAATTAGCTTAAAATAAGTTTTTCATCCTTGAAATGAGATTATATTTGTGCCTGAATCAAGCAATTCTGTGCCAGTCTCGAACTTGTTAAAGATGAAAATCAGAATAACCACTGCAATATTGAAAAGGTAAAATGAGAACAAAATGGCATTTGGCCAATGTTTATGAATCACAGAATATGATCATGAAATCATAAGAATAACCACCAAAAGGTAAATAAATTACCCAGCCTACTACTTATTTTCATGTGCAGTTTGACACAAAAGCTGAAGCCATGAATGATTTATACCTGTTTTAACAATAATACTCATTTTCCTGAAAGATGGTCAGCACTCAGGCTGCTGTAGGCACTGTGCCAGTTGTTGAAAGGTTAATGTCTCAGCAGCAATACATTAAATTATGAATTATACCAGTCCCAAAATGGAAGGTTATTAGCTCAGTATGTTTAATTAGCCCGGCTCGAACTTTGCCATCTGCTAGCACTGCCCATCACTAATGCACGGCCACACGGAGTGGGAGGGGTGGAAATAAGATGCCAGAAGCAAGAGCCCTTCCCCTTCCCTGCAGCCTGACCTCACCTGCTGAGCCTGCCCGGGATGCGGATGCTCTGAAATCCTTGGAGGTCCAAAGGCTGCTCGCATGCCCAGCTCTGGTGATATCCTCCTTGGTAGCAACCAAGCTGATGCCCAGACCCCAGAAAGGCGCTGCCTGCCTCACCAACCACACTGACCATGGCAGGGAGTTCAGGAGTATGAGGAAAACATCTTGTTCTCTCCCGAGTCCGTAGGGCCATTCTTCTGCCAAAGCATTTGATTGATGTTTGTAAATTCTTGCTAGAGTTGGTCACAACAACCCCCGGCAACGCTCCAGGTTTGGGGAAGTGTGGCTGGAAAGTGCCCGACAGAAAAGAACCTGGGGGTGCTGGTGGACACTGGCTGAAGCTGAGCCAGCGTGTGCTCAGGTGGCCGCCAGCATGCTGGTCTGTATCAGCGCTGGTGTGACCAGCAGGAGGAGGGAGGTGATTGTTGGCTGGTGTTGGTCTCTTCTCCCACGCAACTAATGACAGGACAAGCGGGGATGGCCTCAAGCTGCGCCAGGGGAGGTTGAGATCGGACATTAGGAAGAAGGTCTTTACTGGAAGAGTGGTCAGGCACTAGACCAGGCTGCCCAGGGAGGTGGTGGAGTCGCCATCCCTGGAGGGGTTCAAAAAATGAGTAGATGTGGTGCTTCAGGACATGGTCTGGGGGTCAGGGAGATGTTGGACAAAGGTTGGACTTGATGATCCTAGAGGTCTTTTCCATCCTAAGTGATTCTATGATTCTAGAGTTGCATCCTGGTTACCTCACAGACCTTACCATGAGAGGGAAGGGAAGAAAGGTGAGGGCCCAACATGTACCTGAGCAAGGAACATGCCAGAAAAGGAGGAGCTGTAGTAGGGCAGGATCTGGAGGTGCTGTGAGCAGAGGCACTGGTAGCACTGTGGCGCTGGCTCTGGAACAGCTCGATGTCCCCAGCCCAGTGCAATGATACGTAGGAAGCAACAGCTTGTGGTGGATTTATTTTCACAGCATCTCTTGCCAATAATTGCACAAGGCTACAATATTTAAGTTTTCCATAAATATTTAAATTTTACTTCTTTGCTTATTTATTTTTTTTAAAAGAACAAACAGTAAATTCAGTTGATTTTTTTATTAGTTAAGACTACGTGATTAAAATATGATGCAGTAAGTATTACCATAAGTGATTGTTCAGCACTATTATGAGGATGCTTTTGGGGGGCTATGAGTTAAAATTCAGGTCAGAAGCCTGCCCTGGAAAGTGGAATGTACAAACATGGGGGAAGAACCGAAGCTGTAAGAAGCCAAACACAGTCTTATTTTTAATTCTTCTTTTTCTAGGTAGGATAACCTTGCCAAGGAGGAAAGGAATTTGGACAGACTTAACATACAGCCTGTGCAGCTTCCACTAGCTGGACACTAAAATGAAGAGAGAGTTTATTCATTCCCATCCTGACACAGCCCACCAGAATTAAAGGACATTTTAACCTACAAGGGAGATTGGGACAAACACCTACGAGTCCACCCCAACCTGTCTACATCAAGAAGCCCCTTTGATTCTGCTGGCTGTCAAGTCTCCAGGTTTTTGTGTCGGATGTCAAGAGTAAAGAAAGAGTCTGGCAGAAATTAGAAGGCATCCAAGTCTGCGTGAGAGACAACACCAGGTAGAGGCTCAGTTCCTTTTTCTTAATTTTCTTGCAGTAATTATTTCTTCTCCTCCCCTTGAGCTTTTGCTGATTCCCTCTTATTCACATCAGCAAAGGCCCCCACGCTCGTGCTACTGGATCAGGTGGCAGGGTTGGAATATCGGAGTGATACGTATTAGAGTAAAACCTGCAGACAGAAATAGAACGTAAATGGAAGATGAATTGATCAGCGGAAAGGGAAGGGATGGAGGGGATAAAATAAAGGGAAGGAAAGACAAGAATAATACCTCGCCTCTGTACGACAGTAATTTATTATTTTTATATGGTGCTCGGTATCTGTTTTACTGAACAAATAGAAAAAAGAGTTCTCGGCCCCAAACAGGCAACAGATTAATTTGCAGTGTGACAGCCTGACGAAACAAGTCGTCAGGCCAGTGCGAAGAGGAATAATTTAGTGCTTGTGGAGCAGGAGTTCCTTTGCTGTGGTATCTGCACATGTGTCTGCCATCAGATGGAAGCCTCTTGGTTTTGTAATAACTTAGTGGAGAAGAAAAATTTCCCTTTCAGGAAAGTTCTGAGTTGGGGGTGTGCTTGAGGGCACGGGCAAGGGTTTTATCTGGAGGAGCCAAGAGGCTCCATTTCACTACACTGTGAATCTCAGCCTGGAAGCTGAGACCTGGGGGAGCACCACAACTCCCCGACCATGCTCGTAGTGAGTCAAAACGTGGTGGAGAGTAGAGAGGAAAGGAAAGAGCTCTGGAGGAAAAACTGGAGCCTTTCCTCTGAGCTGTCTGGAGCTGGAGTTTCTAACGAGCCATCCAGTCGGGCGAGCAAGGAGATGACCTGAAACAACACGCTCCAACGGGAGAAGGTTCCAGTGTGGACACAAACCTGCCGTGACCACAGAACCAGGGGAGCAATAGCAGAGTTGTTTTCTAACACAGTTATTGCCACTTCAATTGCAGTTTTATTCCAAAAGCAAATTCCAAAGTTTTATGTCCATAAAGGTTTAGACATAAACAAGAAAGAAGTCAGGAACGTGGTATGTACTGTATAAACAGTTCCACTTTATAATTAATGCTGGAGATCAGGGGAGCAGGAATAGCTGTGCATGTGTGGTCATTCAGATTTACTGTTGGTCTTATTAAAACCTAGTTCTGCAATAATTTTATGCCCAGGTAGGGGCAGAAAGAGAGCAGGATGCCCCCAAGCAACCCATAAATAGTGTGGTGAAGACAAAGCGTTTATTACTTAGCTTCACAAAGGCTCTGTAAGTGCTCTCACAGGGTATGTATACTTGGACCCCAGATGCCAATTCTGCAAATTAGCATTATTTCTCAAAATACTATGTAAACAGAAGTCATTTGAATACTTGATTCCATCAGACAGAGTCACACATGGAAACATCAGTATCTTTCTTTGCCTGTTGCAGGGGGAACAGGGGTTTTCACTGCCTGTCTTTTTATTTCTCTTGGCTGATGACAAAACCTGGCAGGTCTGGGATCCATACTGAACTTTTTCGGTGGGGTTTTGTCCCGTCTCATTGGCCCGTGCTGTCCTGCAGCAACTCTGGGGCATAAACTTTCCTGTTTATCACTGAAGTGTGTTATTTTGAATCGTCTGTTTAACAGTTTAAATGACTATGCTAAAAGTTACTTCATGGTTGAGGCACAGAAGGAGTCACAGGGATTTGAGATCCCATCAAATTAGCTTTGGGATGTCCTTTTTTCATAAGGAGAAAAGCTACCAGTAAGTTCAGCTCAGGTTTTGCTGAGGGGCTCTTATTTTATCACTGTGCATCCTGCAACGAGGAAGTTGTTTCAGTGTTTTTATTCCATTTTTGTATTGCGTTTCACCTAGAGACAGGTACCTTAATTAATAGGGTAACAGTAAAACGGGGTGAGAAAGACCCATAAAATCATCTTTAAATGACAAAATAATTTTCCTAGGTAGAATATAATGTATGAAAAGGTGAATATTTTGGGATTTTCCAGGAGTAAATGCAAGTGTTGCATTTCAGGGATGCCTATCTCTCCTGCTTGGTGGGATAAAGGTATAAATTTAATACTGAATTTTGTATGATATTGGACTTAAACATCTTCACAGTAGAAAAGTTGCCACTGACCAGGAGGCCAGGGCAAGGAGGTGCTGCATTTGCTGGGAGGGAGAGAGCACTTTCCCAGCACTTAATTTATTTTTTAATCATAATCATTTGGACCCGTCGATGTTTTGAATTGTAAGAGTTAATTCCACAGAAATAGGAAAGGAAGAAAAGGGCATGTGAGCACGATGGGTGGTGCAGGGTACATGGCCATGGTTTTGTGGTCTGGGAACACATCAGGAGAATTTATACCACGGACAAAAAGTAGGACAAAAAGTGGAGGAATGAGATTTGAGGTTCACCCCATATGCCTTCATTTTGGGACAGTTCTAGCGTACCCTGTGTATGGCTCAGGCTGGTCCTTCAGAGCAGACAGCGAGTCTGTGGCAGAGCTTGGAATAGAAGCCAGGCCCTTGTTACAAGTCCCAGATCCTCAAGAGTATTTTTAGGCACTTAATACCATTAATTTCATACTCTTTTTGGCCAAGGATCTTAGAAACATGATCATGCTTCCTCCTGAAATAATTTAAAAAATCGTACTTGTGTGCTCTTGGCCAGGGTTTTTTTTCAGGGACCGCATACAGTTTATCCCTATTTAGGAGCAAATGGGCTTCAGAATTAGTTTTGGGAAGAGTTCTGTGTGAACTGTGCTTTTATGCAGCCTTAAAGTATGGCTGAGGATACCGAGGAGATGGTGCAGAGTCTTTGTCCTCTGCAGGGCAAACAGTACCTGATTGTGAGGGGCTTTGGCAGAGGGCAAGGGAGGGCTTCGTTTAGTGGCCATTTTTGCTGGCTCTGAAAGGCAACATTCTTTGCTTCTCCATCCTCTGTATTTTGGTCGCAACTTCTTTCTCTCGAGCACAAAATCTTCTACATTTTAAGTACAACAAGGCCATATATATAGGTTCAGATGGCACTAGGACACACGAGGTGTCCAGAAGCCCCAAGGACAGCAGGCTGGGAACACGCTGGAGCTTCTCCAGCACCAGAGGTGCAGCCCTTGCTTGGGCAGCTCACGCTGGCCTGTTAAAGCTGGTTGGAAAGGCGTAGAGAAGTACACACACAATCACTTTTTATTGTGCTAACTCGGCAAACCCAGTTGAAGCCCTGCTCCCGCATCCTATCCATTATTAATTAATTGATTTCCTATAAGCTCATTATTTAGTTTGCTGTGACTTCCTCACAGTGTGCACGGCTTTGCCAGCAGCGGAAGATGGTTCCTGTCGCAAAGTGCAACCGCCTCCAAAATGCCGAGTCAGGCAAAGGCAGAGCAGCCTCCGGTGAGCGGGAAACTGGGGAGTACCGGGATTATCCTTTTCTTTTGGGTTACACACCCCAGAGTCCTGACAGCTTTAGCTGTGCACTCTTCATCCCCTCGTCCTCCTAGTCACCTGTTTCTCCTGTCCCAGGCGTCTGTGGCCATGTCTAGCCCATGTCCCTCCCTCTGGACAACTCCTCCTTGGACGAGCAGATGAACAGTGTTTTTCAGTGACTGTCCCATTGCAAATGCAGGAAGAGAGGGTCTTGAGGAGGGTCTCAGGGGCTGGTCACAGGCAGCCGTAGGGACAGGGAGCCCCATGGGGAGGAGCATGGCTGCCACCGGGCAAGAAGGGCCTCTCTGTGTCGAGGGGCTCCTCTCCCTTGCGCCGTCCAGCGCTGGTGGTAAACGTGCTTATTACAGTGCTAATGTCCTGCAAGTGGAATCCTACCTCCAAGTATATTAGGGTAATGAGTTCACACCTAACTAATGGAGACTTAATAGAGTTACTAATAGGCTGCCTTTTCCCCCCATGGTTTATGACCTCGCGGGCCGGAGCTGTCAGGGGAAGGAGAGGTGAGAGGCCGTGCTCAGCCCTGCAGCCGCCGCAGCCCGGACCCCGCTTGGCCTCCGGCCTCCTGGCCTGTGCCTGGCCCGGCAGCCAGTTTCCAGGGACATCATCTCTCCACCTTTCTGCAAGGAAAAATAAACAGTTTGAGGCTCCTGTGTCTTTATTAAACATTTCCTTTAAACTGCATACTTTGGCTTCCTGCCCAAATGCACCAAGAAAGCTTCCACAGAGCAGCTCAAGTCCAGAGCTCTGCCACGGGCTTCCCGGGGTAAAGACCCCCCGGAGGAGCGAGCACCTGCGCCGCCGGCCGTGGCCTAAGCTGTCCCCAGGGCTGCCGGCTCCCCCGGGCCTGCCGGGAGAGGCTGATGCAGCTGGCTGGACTCTCCACACCAACGGCGCCCGGGAGCAGCCCTGGGGAGGAGAGTGAAGGAGGCGAGGAACCGGCAGCGCGGTTTGCCTGGCTCCGCTCTCCGGCACACAGACGCGACGTGGCAGCGAGGTGGGTGGGGAGGCGGCTGGTCAACGGCGGCGAAGTCCGTCCAGTGCCATGGGCCAAGAGGGTTGGAGACAGAGAAGTAAAGGGGGTTGGGAAGCTGCTTCAGCCAGGGAGCAAAAGCAACTGTATGTTTAAGCCTGTCGCAGCAGATGAACGATAGTCTGGTGGTAGAAGATGCGTGGTTCACCCGCCGTTGGCAGTGTGGTTGCCAGCCATTGGCATGGGGTCGAGCATGGGTTGTGTCCCTGTGGCGCGATGCCACGCCCGGGGCGCGGAGGGAAGCGGTGTGTGAGGCCAGGCCGCGTTGTTGTGGTGGACAGGACAACATGTCTCTGAGCAGCCTGAGAAAGCAGCAGCCCCACAGCGTGGGAGAGGCTCTGCGGGCGTGGGCTGGCCGGGCTCAGGGATGAGGGCGGCGAGGAGAGGGGCTGAGCGCGGCGGGCAGCGGGGAGGGGGCACGGCGGCGGGTGATGTCAGCGTTTCCTTCTGGATCGGTCATGTGCGCTTGCCAGGTAAACAGTCTAGAAATAGATGGGAGGAAGGCAGCGGATGGAGCGTGCAGCCAGGCTGGAGGAGCTCTGCCTTTACCCTTTCCTCCCCGCTGCTGTCCTCGTCAGTGGCTTCCCCGGCGTTCAGTGGGCTCTTGGAGCATAGATGGCAAGTGCAGAGGAGCAGAGCAAATCCCCGTCTCTCCTGTGTCACAGTTTTGAAGCACAGTGCCCGCTCTGGAAGGCAGTGCTGGCGGATGAGAGGTAGAGCTTGTTGATTTTCCAGGCTGTGGGTGCAGCAGCCCTGCTTTGCCCCCTCCCTTGCTGGAAGAGCCCAGGTGAGGCTGGTGAGGCCCTGGGCAAGAGCACCAGGGGGGGTCCTCTCCAGCCGAGGGACCACAGCTTCCGGCCAGGTTGGCTGGGTGAGGAGCTCTGCTGCTCCCTGGGCTGGGAACAGGTTAAAATCCAGGCGTTCTTTGCAAGCGTAGAAGCTGGCTGACGTCGCGTAAAGCGTTCCCAGCAACTGAACAACACGAGCTCAGGTACAGAAAGCTCCACAACGTGCCAAGAATATTCTTAGTTTGCTCTTCCCTCATTCACTAGAAATGTTCCTTCTCTGTGACGCCTTTCAGAGCAGCCTAGCAGTTAAATTAGTAACTATGATAGAAACTACCTGCGCTGCCTGGAGATGGGGTTTTCTACATCCCCAGTCATCCCAAACATAACGTGTGGACCAAGCCACCTGCTCTGCTGGGAGCCTGGCCCTCCCATCCCTTCCTCATCACTGATCTCAGCAGAAGGAACCACGCAGGCTCCTGTCTGGGACAGGGAACCATCCTTCCCAGGCAGGACAGGGTATTTTTTTCAGGTGTTTTCCCAGGTGGGATGGCATGATACCATGTGTCATCTGTATGTCTGTCCTGTCTGGAGCAATGAGGATAGAAAGCCAGGGAAAACACCCTCACAGCCAGTGCTGCTGGCCAGGTGCCTGCTTCTCCCTGCTCAGCACTTTACCCCAAGGAAACAAAGCTGCCGTCATAGCAAGTACCCATAAAATGCAAGGCATCCTGAGTGCAGAGATTAGTGGTAATTTTACAAGGACTCAAATAACGTTGGTCTGCAGGGTGCAGCACTGCCTTGAAAGGGAACAGCAGACATTTCCCCTGGAAGCAAGTTTCCTCTTCAGAGCAGTTTACGGCCGAGGTGCAGTGTCAGATTGTGGCCCCAATATACGATCAGCCTTTGGGTTGGAAGACAGACATTTGATACCTCTTTCTGTTGCCGAAACGCGCTGCCCAGACACGACTCCCAGCACGGTTATTTTTTGAAGCATTATGTAATTGGATTGCATGGTCAGTAGTGCTTCCTTAACAAGCCTTTCAACAAACCCTCTGCCTGCCGCAGCCAATCCTCAACCCTTACATACACACTTACTCACGCAGGCTCAGTCTGGAGTAAACTCGCTGCTAAATACAGTTAGAAAAGAGACGAAACCAGGCTCGGAATAGCTCACCCGCTCCCCGCACTACATGAGCCGTGGTGCGGCCGAGCCCCGGGCGCTGCTGGAGTGACAATGGGGTCGTGCTGGCAGCTCCCAGCCGAGGGGTCACCGGCTGCCTCCTCCGCCTTGCCTCTCTCTAACAGGGGAAAAAACCCTGCTTTTTTGAAGCAGCTCTGTTCCCGGTGTCCCTGTCCACTCTTGCCCTGCCGTGACGGCCCTGTGAGTCAGGGATCAGCTTCAGGAAATCTCTCCTCCAGCACTCAGGCCTGGAGCAACACCAGGGCCTTCACCTCCCGGGTTTTGGTGTAAGCTGAAGTGCTGAATTAAGAACCAAATCTCCAGGTACCTTCGTACGCCGGTCCCACAATGCCGCCCACAGCAGGGCCAGGGCCTGGCCCCAGCCCTTGGCGGGCGTTTTGCGGGATCTTCCCTCTCCTCCGGCCACTGTCGGCTGGCGGGTTGTGGCTTTGCTGAGTCACGGCTTCCTGTTTGTGATTGCTGACTAGTGGCAGCAGTTGCAGAAGCAATAAGAGATATTAAAAAGTGTGAACTTCCACTGGGACCAGAAGATACAATTAGGGCTGTGCCAAGAAACACACTGCAGCGAGCTGTTGTTTAAAGGGCTGCGCAGCACCCCAACCCCCCAGTCCCTTGCTGCAGGAAGTAGGAAAAATGAACATCACCAGCCTTTTATCATCTCTGAACCCAAATAAAAATTGCGTTTGACATCTGAAGCTCACTCTGGCTCTTTTCTATGCTCCTCCTCAAAGTGTTTGATCCAGCCTTCCAGTCTGGGGCTCCTCTGCCTGCTGCTGCTGAGATGTAGGGATCCTTGTTTCTGGCTTTCACCTGAGACCGATTCTCCACAGAAGCCCTATGAGATGCTGTGTAAAAGGGGCTGGTTTAGAGGGCGTGCACCACTGTAATGTTATTACCATTCTTTTTTAAATGGGAAGTATCTCTGGGGAGAAGCATGAAAGTATATGGAGAAGGTGCTCTTTGATCATTAGGATCTAAATGCAGCATCCAAACAGCGTGTCTGTTTCTTCATATTGTGCTGAAATTCATCTGAAATTGCTCCTCCTGGGTGGGCATTTTCCTGTCTCTCCTTCCTTGGCTTGAGTGTTTGGAAGCATTGCTGCCAGTTTCATCTCCAGCTCTGGTGACGACAGTCTCCAAAAGTTATTTCTCCACCCTATTGTTTACTGTATTTATATCAGCCTTTCAATTTGTGCTTTAATTCCATAGTAACTTCTTAGTCAGAATATAACTTCTGGTTATTCAGCTACAGACAGGCATTAGGAGGATGGTGTTCTGTGGACTGTGTGTCACTGGCTGGTCTTTTCTGAGTTGAAGCTATACTAGTTTGCAGATAAGAAAAAAAAAATCTTTTTGTGCTGGCATGAGACTGATTTTTTTTTTTTAAAAATCCTGTGACAGACATAAGGCTGAGGACTGGCATAGAGAGCATACATTGAAGAGGCAGGGGGGGCTGGGAAACCCCACCCCACAACCTCAGTTATTTCAGCAAATACCAAAAGTGGATTGAGAGTGGATGAAGAGGAGGAGGAGGCAATAGTGAACACACAACACAGTTCAAGCTGGCAAGGAGCCCTTTCTTGAAGAATGTAAGTTTAACCTTTAGCATTCAAGTGTCTGGGCTTAAGTGTCATTATGAGCAATACTTTCCTCCAGCACAGCCTCTCCTGCCTGGAGGAGGGTTCTGTGCAACCTCATCAGTTTTCCCCTTTCCCTCACCGGGTATAAAAATGCATATTTCTGTCTGCATATGCTTGGCAAAGTTGCTTTCAGCAGCAGAGCCTCATTTGGCAAAGCGAGGAAGGCCCTGGATGGGTCGGAGGGAGGTTCTGTGGTGCTGGTGGAGGCTCTGCTGAAGCTGGGGCCTGATCCAGACAGGGCTTTGCCAGGCTGTGCTCACTGGCTGAACTGAGGGTCAGGATCTTGTGCCCCAGAGTCAGAATTGGAGCCATCTGGATGGGGGGGTGTCTCCTCAAACCTCTGTGCTCAGTGCCTCGGCTGCCCAGTTCCAGCACCAGGTACCTCGGCCAGTCCTTGTTCTGGCCGCAGGAAGAAAGATGATCTGCTGGCAAATGGCTTTTGCAAGAAGCAAACTAAAATGAGGAGGAGGGAGGGATGGGCTTGGTCTCGTTGTTGTCATCGTCATCACCTCCCACCTCCACCTCCCCCTCCAGTGCTAATCTCACCTTTTGATGGAGGCAACATAGCAAAAAAAATTAGAGAGACAGCAGCAGACAAACATCAGCCCTGGCTGCAAATGGACAGGCTGGAGGTGCCCCCNGGGGGGGGCCCCCCCCCCCCCCCCCCCCAAATCATCTCCAGCTGTAAAACACTTCAGGGCTGATAGAAACCACACGCATCCCAGGCATAACCCACTCTGCAAAGCTGCATTCCAATAAAAACGCAGCACGGACCTGGAAGAAACAGTGCACGGGGCTGGGCGCTGGGGTGGGGGCACCCCCAGCCCTGGCTGCTCCCTGCTGGGCGCAGGGCTGGGTGCCTGCCGGGGACCCCCCAGTGCCCAGCTCCCCATCCCAGCCCTCCCAGGGCACAAATCAAAGCGGCAACGGCGACTGATAGGGGAGGGTCAGGGTTAGCTGCAGGGTACGTGGCTGCAATCACAGCCTGGAATCCCAATTTCCATGAGCACGCCTCGCATCGGAGGCTGTGCTGCAAATGTCAGATGTGCTTATGGTAAACACAGGTAATATTCTGGATGTACGTTGGAGAGCATGATTCTTTCAGATATCTTGTCTGATGAATTTTGCATCTTGTGTTTGTGATTTTTATTTTTTTTTTCTATGCAAAGAAGCACAGGTTTTAGAGGAATAGGAGCATAGATTTACAAAGAGGTAAAGATGAGCTATTTGATTAACTGTAGCAAAGATGCTATGTCAAATCAGATTTCTCACTGCCTGCAACTTAGGTCTGGAGTACATGGTTACTATATAGTAAGTACAGCTGGTATTGGTGCTTAACTTACTGAATAATTCGATGCAGGCTTTCTGCAAATCTCCGTCTTAATTCTGAAATAATTCAGAGGGGAAGGAGGTGGATGGACCATTTTCCAAGGAGCGTTTGGTACCTGACTCGTACTGAAAGAGGGAGGGTTTGCAGTGTGGTCACTTGTTCCTGGCCCACAGTGGGGGGTGGCTGCAGGGCTGCACCAGCCCTGGGCCAGGTCCCCCTGCCCCGGCTCAGCCCCAGAGACCCAGGCGAGCCCCAGGACAAGCCAGGCTGTTCTAGTCACCTTATTGACACACTCTGAATTTTGTGGCAACAACCCTGTAAACCAGAATTCTTCTCAGTGCTGAAAACAAATTTTTTTTTTTCTTTCTAATTCTGCGAGTACTGTAATTTTATTTTGTAACTTATTTCCCTCTCTTTTCCTTTTAAGATGGTTCCCAAACATTTATTGTGGGATTTTTCATTTAAAATAGTTTTCTAGGGAAATTACTGTGACAGTGATTTAATTGTTTAATTAAAACCTGACATTGATGACAACATAAATACAATAGGCATGAGGTGATATAGGCATTAAACAAGTGCAATTGTGGAATACATCCATAGAGTACTCTGAGCACATAGAGCAGCTCACAAAGAAATGATGTTCAATATTTATCAGGTTAGCGAGTCCTAATTAAATGCCAAGACTTTTTTCTTCATTTCTTTAAAATAAAGCAAAGAAACATATAGATGTATTCCAAGTGTTTATTTCCATCACAAACACATCTACTCAGCTTGTGTTAGGGCCTGCAAAAAAAAAAAAAAAAAAAGGCAAATTCATATTAAAAAATCTGGTAGTTGACTGAAGGAGTATTTCCTCAGCCTGGCTACAGGAACCTGGCCAGAGGTCTGGAGAGAGCTGGAACCACTCGCTGATGTCCCATCACTCCCAGTGCCTGTAGCAAGGCCGGTGATTACGAAATGGATGGACAGATTTCTTTTAATAATCGGGTAAAAATAACCAGAAATCTATCAAAGACAAAAGAAGAGAACAAACATTCCTCTGAATATCCCCCCCAGCACAAATCTCTCCCCAGTCCTCCAGCGCGTGTTTCTTCTGGAGAAATGCCCCCGCTCCCCTTGGGCACACCCGCAGTGACGGAGGCAGCCCCTGCCCACCCAGCCACCCCTGGGTGCCTCCAGAAGCAACCCCCGTTCCCCGGGTGGAGCTGCCCAGCCCTGCTGTACTGCTGCATGCCAACAATGAACGCGCTGCTCTTGGAATATCCCTTCCCATGCCTCTTGCTGGGCGTCTTTCACTGGGATCAGCTCTCTCTGCAGCTCAGGCAGCCCCTTGTGATCGGTCGCTGCCGGTCGCCCGCCCTTTCCCCCTTCCAAACCCCGAAATCACAGCATCTCCTCTCAGCCTTCCCCCCTTCTCGTGTGCCACTTCATGCAAACAAACTTGCTAAATCCAAAGATAGCTTACCTGGACAATGCTTGGAGCACAAAGTAATAGAAGCTGATAAAGCCAGACATCCCAACTCTAGTACAGGGATTTGATTGCAAATTTCCATTGCAAAGGAGTGGAGGGAACTGGAAATCTGACAAATGCCTTCAAATTGACCTGTGTTTTCACAATGCACGCTGTGTTTAAAATGAATGGCAGACTTTATCATTTGGAGCTCCTTCAAGGACTCCGGCCTTCTACGCTTTGTTCTGATTCTTCAGACATATTTCCAAGAAGCACAAAGCTGCGTAAGTGGATGATATTATGGAGATTTTTTTCCTAAGCGGGATTTTTCCCCCACCACCAACCACCACAATAATTTTTAAAGCCTGAATTTAAACAGCCAGGAACTTTTTTCTGACTGTGCCCATACATTAGTCCCTCATGTCCAATCGGCCTCTTCTACCCCAAAGTATTATTCCAGTTCCCCCCAGTGCTGGATGTAGGGAGTCACTGTGCAGCCAGCCCGTTGCTGGCTGGTATTCCGGAGAATACCATGGGGTTGTGGCTCCCCAAAAATTCCCTGTAGGCAACTGGCCTTGCCCACAGCCCTGAGCAAACCTGGCCCGCTCTTGAGCATGGGGCAGCTCCTCAATCAAGTCCTGCTTCCCGGGGAGGACCCAGTATCCTGGCAGAGCCCAGGGAACCGAAGCCTCTTACCCCTTTTTTACATCTCCAGGATAACAACCCTCTCTTCTATGTGTCACGTCCAGAAAGCCATCCACACTGCCTCAGAAAAACATCTTCCTTCAAAGTTGTTCCTCTTAATCTGTATACATTTTTACAAATAATAATCTTCCTCTAAAGTGCTGGTATTAGTCCCATCTGTTGAAAATAACATATAACTGAAACTATACGATTCTGTGCGCAAATATATCAGATACGCTGTGAGACAAAAAAATGGGGTTAATCTAATAATTCAACTGTGTCTTTAACAAGTTTCCTATGGGAAAAATCAGTCTTATTTTCCCTGCAGATCTGATACTGAGAGCTTCTTTCTACTAAGCACATTAAAAGCCATTTGAACCAAAAATCCTATCTATGCATGCGTAGAGATACATATATAGAAACAAGAGGTAGCTGCAGCATTAGAGATGAGGCTGTATCGAGATTTCTAATTCCAGCAAGGGTAGTCCCATCTTATATTTTAGTGACTGGATTGTCTTTTTGCCTTGAACAAAGAAATCTTAAGGGAAGCAAATTTTCTAGAGGAGAGGCGCGTGCACATACGTATAATTGTACGTAACTATTCTTGTACAAATTATTCCTTAATTTCTTAGATTTATTTTGGTATTTGCACAATGGTTTATGCGGCTGGTCCTGCAGGCATCACTTGTTCATTCCCTTCTTCTCTCACACACCCTCACACCCCTCATCACCTCTTTTTGTCCAAATGGGGACCCTCCCATCCCCCAGCTCCTGGATGTCCAGGGCAAGGGGCAGATCTTACCACCCATCTGGCTGCTTCCCTTCCCAGCCTCATCTCCTGCCCTTGCCAGGAGAGGGAGGGAAGATGTCCTAGGACTTGACCCCAGCTCCCAGGAGGGTGGGGGGCCACAGGACACGCTCCCCTCTCCCCGCTTAACCCCTCGGCTCCCAGGCGCAGCCGCCGACTCTGTGCCTCTGACCCCGCTGCCCTCCTGCCTTTCGGGGCACTTGGGATCACCCCGGGAACAGGGAAGGACAAGAATGCGGGAGCAGCGAGAGGCTGTGGCGGGAGGGCTCAGTGCAGTGCAGCCAGGGGAGCAGCAGCATCGCTGAGAAGGGGGACGTTTGGTTTGTATTAACTACCCAGACAGATGCACTTCGGCACGTTGGCGTTTATGGAATCCATATGTTGTCATGGGAAATTAGAGGACAGCAACACAAAACTAGAATTCGCGACGCGAGCGCAAAGAAAAGCGGACGTGGCTCCCGGGCTGCGCCCGCACATGTTCCTGCCGAGGTGCCTGTTTCTGGAGGATCGACAGTTATTAGATTTGCTCGCCACCTTCTCCCCGTATTTACTTTTTCTTTGCTCTGCACAAAGTGTGTACACAGGCAGCACCGTTCTCAGACCTGTCCACTGGATCCACAGCCTCCGGTGAGAACAGGCACTTCTCCCAAGTTATCCCAAGTGCTAAGAGACAAGGGGTACTTTATTCTTGCCTCAACTTCATCACCAAGACACATTTGTTCATATCCAGCAAGAACAACAGTTACAAATTACATGCACCTTTACAGATAGTGCACCAAGCAGCCCTGAAAAATTCTGCTCACCCCAGGGCTCCTTGGTTTGGGGTTTGTTTTTTTTTTGGATTGGGGTTGGTTTTTTTGGGTTTGGGGTTTTTTTTTCAAGTACAAGTAATATTAACAATTATCCTTCCATAAAGCTAGGCAAAGATATTTTGACAGATTTTTAAGGGCAGCTTTTAAAGGTAAACTGGTAATGTACTGGAGTCAATCCATTTAGCAAAGCATAAGAACCCACACACAGCATCACCACCGAACACACCAGTGCTGCACTTAGAACATGCAAATAATGTGCCTTATATGAAACCTCAGTTCTTAAAAACCTGTGACTATCTCTCAAATGCAAGACACTTCCAGTAACGTATCAACACATACAGCCCTTCTCCCAATTTCTAATCATCTGCCCTCTTCTGCATCCCCCCATCCCACTTACAGGGACTTGTCAAAATTTCAAATGACCACCCCCGCATTCAGAAATCTGGACAGCTTGAGACATTGCATTAAAAATACTTACTAACAAACATGCAGTTTATTACCTTTCAGTATAAAATACATCTACATTAAGGTTCTCCTGAATGGAAAAACTGACCGCGACTGCATTCCTCGTTCAGTGCTATGAAACAAACCAAGTTAATTATTTGAGTTACTATTAAAAATAAAAATAGAAAATAAAAAAAGAAAAATTAAAAAAAAAAGCAATCTGAAAAGCTTCTTTAGATTTTCAAGAGAGATGATTTAATTCAGCTGCATTTCTGCCAGTAATAAAATAGTCTCTCAGAGAAAGATGAAGAAAACATATTCCTGAAGCCTGGACAGAGGTTCTTTACTGGTTCACCTCCTCCTAAAATTCAAATCCCACATTCCCAGCGATCATCTACATTTTTCGCTAGGGCTGGAATGGGGAGGGAAAAGCAGCTAGAAATAAAAAATTTTAAATAACAATCGCAGATGGACCCGAACAGAAAGTGAAAAATGTTACCGTGAGGGTAGAGAAATATTTATTTAATCAAACCAGAGGTTCTGTTGGGACTGGAGGAATGTTGCATCCTTTCCTAAAAAAAAGGAAAAAAAAGGGGAAAAAAAGAGGAGGGGGTGGGGGGAGAAAAGAGAAAGCAAGAAAGAAAAAAGGCAGAGGCACAGCCGCCTCCTGGAGTTCCCCATTGTCCGGGGCTATAGAGAGCCCCAGAATGGCATTAAACTCACAAAAGGCATATTGTGCAGGGGACAAAAAAAGCCCCTTCTTCTACAATAACTTTTAGCTTCTTATTTTTAGAAAATGACAAAGCTGTTGCCAGCGATGGCTGGTGAAACCTGTAGCCCGGCTCCCAGCGAGGCTGGACGCGGCGGTATTGATCCGCTGTCCCGCTCGCAACGGCGGCCGCAAAGTTTGGCCGGGAGCTCGGGCCGCGCCGCGGGGATGCTGCGGGGATGCCGCGGGGCCGGGATGCCGCTGATGCCGCTCCCTCCGCTCCGCTGCGCTCCGCGCCCGCGGCCCGCCCCGCGCGGGGGCCAC
>VYZX01012570.1:560699-573535 GCA_013401335.1 Brachypteracias leptosomus
GGGGGGGAGAGAGGGGAAAAAATAAAACCCATTGAGTTTAGGCAAATAAGGTTTGGTCTCCGTATCCTATTACAAAGCACTTTGAATATGCAAGACATCACACAAGACCAGTTATTCCAGTTACGACAAACTTAAAAAGAGAAAAAAAAGAGAGGCATGTTTAGATTGTAATTTGTTAGAGCAAGAATCGTATTTAAAACTCTGTCTTTTAAATTTCTTTTTCCAGCCTTGCATTGTATCCAGCCTTTTTCAGATGTCTAGGGGTTTTTTTTTTCCATTATTATTNCCGGGCCCCGCGCCGGCAGCTGCCCCGCAGCCAGCGGCCTTGCCAGCCACAGTAATTCCGATTTTTGTTTTCCGCGGGCAGGCTCAGTTTGGGGAAGAATGCGGCTAAGGGGGATGGGGCGGCGGAGGCGGCGAGCGGCTCTGTAGGCCGATCCCCCCCTTCTCAGTTTCAGTTTTTAATTACTTAATGCTGAATCGCACGGCGCTTATCTAAATATTTGCAAATGCTCTTTCCTATCGATTGCTCTGAATAAACCGAGCCCTGCCCGCGGAGGGGAGGCGATCCCGGCTCCCCCAAACTCGCCCTCCGAGGAGAGCGTGGCTGGGGACACGCTCGGTCTGCGCCGAGCCGGGGGGACTTGCCGTGAATTATTTACCATTCGTGTTGCGGGGTGGTTGTTTTATTTTATTTTTTTTTTAAATTGTTGAACTCCCCGCCCCCCCCCTTTTTTTAAAAAAAAATATATTTTATTATTATTATTCTGAGAAAGGTCCGTTTCTGTTTCAAGCTGTGCTCGAAGCTGCTCGTGGGTGCGTCCTGTACTTTGTGCGGATGTGTAATATATATATATATATATATATGCGCCCCTTCCTCGGCCGTCTGTCTGTCTTTCTCCTTGCTCCTGTTTAATATGGAGCAATTTTCTGGAGGCTCGGTGACTCCCTCCTTAGGGTCACATTGAGTTCGAACCCGACTGAAGGTGCAGGAATCCTGCGACGGGGGAAATAAGAGAATAGAGAGAATGGGGTCAAGTTGGCTGCTTAGAGGCCAAAACTCCCACAGCTGCCTTTATAAATANGTCTTTTAAATTTCTTTTTCCAGCCTTGCATTGTATCCAGCCTTTTTCAGATGTCTAGGGGTTTTTTTTTTCCATTATTATTATTATTATTATTAAAATCTTTCCGTTGAGTTTAGGAAGACTGCTGCGAGCAACACATTTTCTGTATTTTTGTTCCTGTATCTCGGAGGAGAGTTGGCAGGGATTCTGTGGTTTGCAGTTACACAATATGTTATCATGTTTTTAATCACTAAATCATTGCAGCGGTTATAGATTTACAGTCTTAGGGTATTACGGCGAGGAGCAGCGCAGCCTGCGTGTGCGGGAACATACGAGAGCATGCAGCGAACATGCTCGTGAACTTTGCTTTCCAATCGTTTCCCGGCCGAGCTCTGGCGGAGAGGAGCGCGAGCGCTTTGGCATCACCCCTACACGCACTTGAGGAAAGTTTGCGGCACCCTCCCGGCTGGGCAGGAGCTCCGATGGGTGCCGTGCGCGGCCCATCCCGCGACGCTGGCGGTAAGCGGCGGGTCAGGGGGCGCGAGGTCGGCCGGTGGGCCGAGGGCAGCCACCTGCAACCGGGACGGGGGCTCCGCCGCCCTCTGCTCCCGATTCCCCCTTTATTATGTAACAGAGCCCTCGGCAGCATTAAAAATTCAGCATTACAAGCTGATTGTAATGCTCCCTCATTAGGGAGCACTGTCTGGTCCGGCATTAAGCGCAAGACGGAGCGTGGCTGTTGGGCTGCAGCCCCGGCAGGGGCTGGCAGTGGTGGTGGAGCGTGGGGGTCCTGGGCCCCCAACCCCCGGCAGCCCCCGCAGGGTTGCCGGGGTTCCCCGCCGCTGTGCAACGGCCAGGCCAGAGGCTCGCCCGAGCTGCTGCCTGTCCTTCTGGCCAAGGGCTTTCCTCCTCCACTGGCCTCGGTGCAGGGAGCCAGCTTGCCGAGCTGCCCTCCCACCCGGGTCCTGCTCTGCAGGCCGCCCTCAGCTGGGAACAAAAGCAAAGAAAAGGCTTATTAGAGGGGAGAGAAACTCCGCATCTGGACGCAGAGGTTGCTTTGCTCTATTCGTGTTTTTTTTTTTTTTTCCACCCTGTTTTCTTTTTAAGCATGGTCATTTTGGGAGGAGTGGGCAGCAGGACACTCGCTCCAGCTTGGCTCCCGTGCAGCAGCAATTCTGCTGGCAGCAGCGCTGGCCCTCGGCCGCCGGAGCCCCCAGACCCTCCCTCCCACCCGCCGCCGCCTTTTGTTCCCGCAGGACCGAGCCAAGGTGCTGTTCGGGCGGGTGTCCCCACGTGCCTGGCACCTTTGCCTGGCCTTGCCGTGGCTGCTGTCAAACCGGGGCCCGGCAGCGGCCACTTGACAAAAGCAGAGGCGCGTGCCCCTCTTTCATCCCTCTGTTGTGACCCTCCACCCCGGTTCCTGCTGATGTCGTGCCGGAGGCCGTGAGCAGCACGGAGGAGCAGATTTACTTTGGGCCTGGCCAGCAGTTGGACAGCTTTGGTGGGGATCACTAAATCCTGAACTGACGGACATATGGCTGGCTGCGTTAGCTTCTCCCTTAACACGTCCTTCCGCTCTCCAAAATAATAATAGTAGTAGTAATAATAAAAAAAATTGTTGGCATGGAGAAGGTGAAAAACGACTAGCGGGCTTTTACATCAACTTTATTCACACGCTTTGGTTTTCTGACTCCCTCGTGTCAGAGTTTACCCCACCAGTGTCAGACGTGCTCGTTCTGCGGTGGAAGAGTTTTCGTCAACCATCTTCTCGTAGGTGCTGGTGGCGGTGGTGGTAGTGGTGGTGCATGTGGGCCCTGCTGCCGCGGTGCAAGAGCTGGAGGTGTGTTTGCGCTGGAGCGATCAGTGCGGTTCAGGAGGGCTGGGGAGAGGCCAAGCCTTTCACGGCTCCCCGCTTCTCCTCGCCAGAACGTGGCCGAGGTTTGGCTTTTGTGTGGCTTTGGGGGCTGTGTGCCGGTGGGAGAGGTGGGCTGTGGACAAAGCTGGGTTCTGCATGTTCTCCTCAACCCGGCCACATGCAGGACCCTCTCGCCGCTTGCAGGGCTTTGCCCATCCTGCCATCTCTCGAGAGCGACCACCCATGGGGGCTTGAGCCCGGGAGAGACCCTGGGGCCAGAGCTGAGTGCCCATGGGAGCTGACCCCTTGTGCTGCTTCTGTTCTGTCATGGCAGGGCATCCCTCTGGGAGTCCCTGGAGGAGGGTCACCCCGTGGTCCCTGGGGGAGGCAAGGGGAGACCGGAGAGAGGATCTCCTCGGGGAGTGGGACTGCCCTTCCCTCCCTCCTCCCTCCCTCCCTTGCCAGCCGAGATGGGGGCCGGGTGTCCAACGCGTGGCGGCGACGGGGCTGTCGAGGGCTGTCGTGGCAGGAGAGTGGGAATCAAAACATCTGTGCGCAGGCCTGGGCGCCGCAGCCTCTAATGGTTTTGACGGAGCTGTTGTGGTCTGTTGTCTGGAAAATCTGCATTCTGCGCCGTGCCCGAGGGGGGCCGCGGCACCGCAGACCGTGGCGGTACCTAAATATAACCGCCTCGCGCCGTGGGGTGAGGTGAGGGCAGGAGGCAGCAGGGCTGCCCGTCCCGCCTCCCGCTTTGTCTCTGATCTGCGATTCATACATTTTTGTTTGCTCCCGAGGTTGGGTTTGTGTGTAGGCAGGGATTGGAGAAATAGATAAATTCCAGATAGTTTAAAAAAAAAACACAACAGGGTGGATGAGTCGGGCTTCCCTTGCTGCCGGCAGCCGGGGAGGCCACGGCCCTTGCCGCTGGGTCGGGGATCCCACTGGAGCTGGAAGTCCCGGCATGCTCGTGCTGTGCCAGCCCGCTTGCGTCGGCGTTTCTGCTTCCCCTCGTAGGTGCTTGTCTTGCTCGGGTCCTGCCATGCTGGCGAGGAGCCAGCACTTTCCACGCTTCCTCGTTGGCTCGGCCGGACAGACGTGTCCATCTGTTGGTGCGGGAGGTGGGTGTTCATCTCCACAGCAACACGGGCTGGAGAGCAGTGGTATTCTGCGCCAGGTGTGCGCTGTGTGCTTCCAGCGGTGGACTGTAAATACAGCTTAAAGTTCATTCCCATCTGAAATTATTTCTCAGTTGGGGGTGTTGGGAAGGGAGACCTGCACTGATGGCCGTGCAGGGCACAGCTGACGGGTCCCAGGATGGGCCCGGGGTCTTGACTGCGTGGTGCTGAGCCCGGCAAACGGGGTGGAAGGACGGTGGGATGGTCTGGGTGCTGAGGAGCCCTGCCACAGGCCGCTGCAGCCACCCTGCTTTGCCCTTGAGTTTGCTGCTGGGAGAAAGACACTTAGCCATTGATTGTAATTTCATTATGTCACAAGTGCCAAACATGCCTCTCGCTAATAAAAGGCAAAGGAGAGCAGCAATATTTTTATTTTTTTTTCCCCTCAGAAAACAAACATTTCCCAGTGTTTTCAATTGCGTGGCGCACATAGCGAGGGAGCAGGAGGGTGCTGGCCCTGCAGCGACTGGGCATTTGGGTCTCAGATATGGGGAGGACTGAGCCGCTCAGGTTCCTTCTCTCGGCGGGGATGCTGGAGCAGCCAATTGGCATGGCACTGCTGGTGAAAGGTTTTCTCCCGTCCTCCCCCTGACCCAGTATCTGGGAAAGTGGAGCCTGCAGGGCCTGTAACACGTTAGCTCTTAGTAAAGTGTTTATTTTGATGGCCCAAGTGTGCTTGCTGGAGAGCCAGTCCCTCCTTGGGGAAGATGGGAGCAGACGTGCTCTGGGAGCTGCTCCTGACCCCTCTGTCCCCAGCAGCGAAGCGCCCTGTCTCCTGCTTCGCATTGGCCTTGGACTCGTGACAGTGCTTCCCTGGCTGGTGGTAGCCCAGCTCCAAAATGGCTGGTTGGCTTGGTTGGATAGCAGGAGCTTTAACCCTCCTTTTGCCGTGCTGCCTCTGGTTGTCTTGTGCAAACAGGCTGATGCTCGGTGCAGAATTCAGAGCACGTACTTCAATGTTGATAGCAACATCATGATGATGTGCTTGATCCTTGCTAGGTTGGGTTGGTGGGTTTTCTGAATGCCTCTGACGTCTGGTGACGGGCTCAGAGGTTTTTGGTCTTTGCTTCTTGTAACAGGGTTGAGTGAAGGAGGAGGAGGTGGCGGGGTGGGGGGATGCAGAGGCACGGGCAGCTGAGGTGCAGTCAGGTGCACGTTGTTTGGGCTGAGACTTGCAGCCAGGTGCCTGTTATTTGGGAGATTGCAGAACCTATTCTTAACCAAGGTATTTTTGGTGAGATACCATGTAATGTGCAGGCAGGCCTGCAGGTTGGTTCAGATGACTGAGCAGGGAAGCACATGAAGCACAGAGATACTTGGTGTCTTAGGCACATGTTGGAGAGTTGCAGAGCTGCTCCTGCCGTGTGAAGGTGTTCTGGATTCAGGCTGTGCACACCAGCTTGTGTGTTTCACCTGTACCTCTTGTGTTGCAGAAGCTGGTGCACAGACCATCAGCCACCTCAGGAAACAGCAGAAAGGCTGCCCTTGGAGTGCTGGGGTTTAGCGGGTTCCTGCGGTACAGCTGTGGGGGTGATGCTGTGAGGCTGTAGCTCTCTGTAGGTTTCCTCTGTTTGATGGCATTAGATGTCAGCGCACAGCAGCAGGAGCTGGTCTTGGCTGAGCTCGAGTGGTGTGTGGTGGCCACTGGTGCTTCAGTGCCCACAATGAGTGGTACGGCTGGGCAGCATTGCTGGGTGGTCTCCACTCCTGGTGTGTGTGCCTGGGCTGGGCTGGCATTGCTTTGAGCTGCTGGCCCATGGGCCAGCGAAACACTGGAAGCGACCATGGGCTGCCCAGTGGAGCGAAGGGCGGCCAGCCACGCGTCCCCGCTGTCCTTGCGTGGTTCCCAGCGGCAGCCCCTGACTGTGCCAGACAGAACTGTAGATGTCAGGCTTTGCACAGAAAGAGAGCGAGGAGGGAGGGCGAGGAGAGACAACGCGCAGCAGCGGGGCTGCCAGCTTCAAATTAACCTCCTGCTTTGTTGGTGGCTAATGCGAGGTGCCCCCGGCCCCTGGCGGAACGCAGGCCGCAGACCCCGCGCCGGGTGATTTACACGCAGCTCCGTGGAGGAGTGGGGCTGAGCCAGCGGTGCTGGGGCCGGGAGCTGGGCTTTGCTCTGCAGTGGTGCTGGGGTGAGGGGTGGGCAGATGCCCAGCATGGCATTGGGCCCTACCCAGTGGGTGCCACTGAGGCTGGCAGAGCTCACCGCGACCCCAGGGTCCTGCAGTTACCGTGTTCACCTCCGGGTTGGAGGAGCAAGAGCTCCAGCCTTTCCTCTGGGAGATGGGTCTGCAGCACCCAGGCGTGTGCTCCTCGAAAGCTCCTTCAGATGTCAGAGCCTGAATTTCTCCTCTTTAATTTTCTCCTGTTAATTTTGTCCCTTTTAGTCTTACATACTTGCTTCCCCAATTCCTTTCTTCTTGCTGTTTTTCATCTTCCGTAGAGACAGTTAAAAGCAGCTTAACACTGTGAGCTTGTTTGGAAGTCAAAAGATCTGTTTTAGCTCTGACGCTGACTTTGGGCAAGGCACCAAATGTTTGCCTCAGCTGGAGTATGAAATGGGATAATACGTAGTTCTCATGCAGAGACTGTAAGTGGGGGTTAATTATGAAAAATCATAATGTGCCTTAAATTCCTGGAGCATTGTTACATCCTTGAATTTTGTTCTTTGTTACTTTCTCAATTTTTCCCTCCCCTTCCAGACAACTCATGAGCTGTTACCAGAGAGCAGTGGGAACAAAGTGTATCTTCCTACCCGGGGCCATGATTGCACTGCAGCCCTTGGAGAAGGATGTCCTCTCCTCCTCCATCCCTGCCGTGGATCAAGTCACTCATGCTGCAGCCTTTCCTTGTTTTCCCAACGCTTTGCACGTGCTGGGGGATTTTGTTCTGGCACCATGGAGAGGAGGGAGGGTGCTGGGGTGATAATGTGTTTGTGGTAACGTGACAGGTCTGAACCCATTGTGCTGAGCATTGTGTGGTACCTATGTGTGATGTGAGTGACCACACTTCTGGATGGCACAGCAGGGTCCTGTTCCTCTGCCTCCATGCTGCAGCCACCACTGGTGCTGGTCACAGGCCTTGTTCTGTGATGGGTTTTTCACTGGAGTATGTGTGATGAGTGCCAGCCCTGCCCGCATGGTGAGGATGGGGGGACATGCCATGCCAGGGGCAGCTGAGGGGTTCCCATTGCGTCTTGGCACCTCCTGGAGTGTGGGTCACACTGGAGACTTGTATTCTGATACTGGAGAAACTGGGCTGGTCGCTCTTTGTTTTGTAACATCTTTTTATCCTTCCTGGTTTTGCTGCTTTCTGGAGCATGGAGCACTGGCATGAAGGAGGCCTGGTTGTGTCGGCCAAGGTTTGTAGTCTTAGTCCAAGTCTGAGCAGAGCCATGTATGAAGGTGTAGGCAGGAGTACGTTTCGAACTCCATCCTGTTCCTCGGGATGAGCACCTGTAGACATCACGTTGGTTCTGCAGTGTGGCCAGTTGGCATGGAAGAGTCTGACAGTGGTTGGGCTCCATTGTTGGCCAAGTAGTAAGGATGGTGAAGCAGCATGCTCTGCCTCGTGACAGGCTGGTGCTGGAGGAGGACCAGTGGGATGAGTTTTGTGGCGATACTGCATGGCTCACAGAGGGGAGAGGAGGAGGAGACCAGGCACTGCTGCCAGCCCATGCCCTTCACTTGTTGTGCAGTTGTGTGTGGAGCAGGACGTGTGCTGCGTGCTGGCATGGGATGTCCAGCCCCTGGGAGGGTGGTCAGCACCTCATGCCCCTCTGCTATTTCAGAAGGCAGTTACTTGGCCAATAGCAGCATCTGTCTGAAGGAGCTGCCACGGATTTTTATTTTTTTTTTTCCCTTGGTTGCCTTATTTTAACCAGCCTCTCCGCTGCTTCCTCTTTATTTTGAGCGCTGTGGAAGTCCTGGAGGTTTGCATGAGATCCTGGAAATTCCCCAGGTGGTGGGTCTGGTGCCAGCGCAGCCCTGTGTGAAAAGCTCCCTTCATGGAGGGCTTTCAGTGGTTTCACCTGGAACTGCAGATGTTTGAGCAAATGAGCCAAGCCCTGGAAGCACCCTGGGGATTGCTCAAAATGCAAGGAGGAGGAGGGCTGAGCTCTGCTCTGCGCATCTCTGGCTGGGGTCAGCCTCGCAGCAGGGGTAGCACAACTGGCTTCTCTCCCCTGGAAACCTCCCAGCTCTGCCCAGGCCTGTAGACCTGCTTGCCAGAAGTCCCCTGCAAGGTCCTCCTGCTGTTGGCAATGCAATTGGAAGTGTCCAACCAACAACTCCTCCACTGATGCTTCTCAGAGCAGCATTTGTGTCCCTGAAGTGACAGGTGCTCTCTGGAGTGCAGATTTCTTCCGTTTAGTCCGAGTGGCCGCTGGGCTGTGAAACATTGATTACTTCAGGTGGGAGCCGGATGTTGCGACTCGGGTTTTTCTTCCTTCCGCCATCTTTTTCTCAGCCCCATCGTGCTTCTGGGTGTGAAGCCCATGAAGTAGCAGTGATTAGCAAGATGCTTTTGGTGAGATTCTTCAGTAAGTGCTGGCCATCCTCTGGAGGTCGCGGATTATGCAGTGTCCCTGTCACCAGTCTTCAGTGCAATAGAGTTGTCTGCTGGGCTCTGTCCTCTGCGAAAGCACAGCTGGACCTCTTCTGGTGTGCCAAGGCAGGGACAGTGTGGTGGCACAGTCTACTCAATTGCTGAGGTCAAACAAGAAATACCCAAGTGTGATTTGTTACAGAAAGCAAAGTGCACGAGTGGACCAGCTCCCTCCTTACCACTCACCTGCCCATGCTGGAGGAGCTGGGCGCCTCACGGAGCCTCCCACCGGATTTGGACCTTCAGAGGTTTGGGTGCCACCTAAATAGAAACACATTGGCCAGCAGGATGTTTCGGAGCAAAGTTCTTGTCTGATGCTGAATTTGTGCTGTGCCTTCTTCAGCTGGAGCTGGCGAGGGGGGAGAGAGGCTGCTTCCAGGGCATCTGTGGGTGGGTCACGGTGGTTGGGTCCCCCCCCACTGAAGTTCTCCAGCATTGGGACCAGGAGAACATGGGTGGAGAAACGTCAGACAGAGCTTTGTATTTTTTTACTACTGATGGTGCCCAGTGGGTCTTCTACATTTTAAAAATAAAAAAAATAAGTTGGGGAAACAAAGATGCTACAGGTTTCCCTTGACCATAGCATGCCAAGAGGTAAAGAACGGTATTTTTGTCACAATTTTCCCCATTCAACATGTTGGGGATGTTAAAAACCATTTATGTGTCTTGGAGGCCTTACTGGATTATGAAGAAGGAATGGGAGCTTTCTCAACTTCTGCTTTAGTTTACCTTTGATGGCAGAGTGGGCAAGGGAAGGGTGCAACTGTGGCAGGGCAGCCTTCCACCCTGCTCTTTTGATAGAAACACCTACTTTGGACACTGCAGCAGAAAGGACAGAGGGTTTGTTCTTTAATGTTTGCATTGTGCATTGAGTGTGGAAAGGTTTTTTGCCTTTTTTTTTTTTTTTAAGGTTCCTTCTTCCTTGTATGAGCCTCTTGCACAGCAGAGGAAGAGAAACACTTAACAAAAATAGAGCATGTGTTTTCCTAAAATGAGATTGCCGTGGCATGTTTAGGACTCGAAGCTGTGTGACTTTGAAGTTGGCTTCATTTCACGCTGGTGATATCCTTTCAACTGCCTTAAGTAAACAATGCAGAGCAGCTCTGAAAAGCAGCTTGTAAAGAGCTGTGCTTGGTTTCTAATTCTGACTGTTTCAAAGATTGTCGTAACAAATACCCTTTTCTAACCAGCAACCTTTCCTACTTAGAAAAGTTTGCACTGATTTATTATTATTTTTTCAAAGGATTTACTTACACATTAGAATGCCCCGTGGACATTATTTTCAGTTCAAGAAGGGTTTGTTTTCATTTGGCTTAATTGAATTGGAAACCGTTGCAAACTGAACCAAAGCTGGTTGATTTCGAACCAAACGAGGAATGTCCACCAGCAGGTTTGCAGCGTGGTGAGCAGAGCGAGCTGCATTCCCACGCCTTGTGTTGAGTTTCAGTTGTTTACTCGTGGATACAGACTCTTGGCAAGTGGATCTGGAGAGGGCTCGGAGCTGCCTGCGGAGCTGAGCTGGAGGAAGAGGAGGCAGGAGCAGGAGGGGTGGATGGTGAAGAGGTCATCGCTGTGCGTATCGTGTTTGAAGCCAGTACAGCTGCAGTTGTACCTCGGACGCTTTTCCTTTTTGCTGTCATAGAGCTTTGGTGCAGTGACATGGGGAAGTAGTTTGGGGAAGGGACCTGACTTAGAAAAACTCTGCCAAAGGGAAAAAAAAAAACCCCAGCTTCCTCAAAATCTTTTCTTTTTCAGTTGTTTTTTTTGCTGTCGTCCCTTTAATTTGAATTAATTGTGATATGGTGTGTTGCTGCAGAAATTACAGCGCTGAAGCAGAGATAGGAAGAGCAGAGGAGGGATGAGGGCCCTTCCTGATGGAGCAGTGGAAGGGAGGGCTCCTTGTCCTGCCATGGAGCTTAGACCGTGCATTGAGTTACAGCCCAAGTGTGTTTGGTGCAGAACTGCTTTAGATAAGGGCACTGCTTCTAGTGGTTTTCATTTTCTTTTTTTATTAGTATTTTTTCTTTCTCTTTCCAAGACTACAGTGTGGCTGAACTTAGTCTCTGTGTAGCCTCCCAGGCCTGGTTGTGCAGCAGCTCTGCCCTCCTGCTTTGGAAGGAGGAACTGGTCCCTGCATTGCCCTTGGCTGCTTCTGGGGGTCCTTCTCCTTTCAGGAGCCCTGGCACAGGGAGCTGGTGCTTCTGCTTGGGGCTGAAGGTGGGAGTTGCTCAACTCTGCCCCAGGCTGCTGGCTGAGCAGCTGGGGCCTCGTCCCCAGCACTGCTGGGTGCTGTGCCCACGTGGGTCCAGCTCTGCCGTGGGCTTGTGTCCTGGGGAGTTCTGCCACACCTCCCACCCCTGCAGGTGGAGCAGCTCTTTAGCCTGGGTTACTTCTGTTTGTATTTTCACCTGCTGAAAGAAAGAAATAAATATCTGGTCCTCTGCAGCAGGGCTGGCCAGTGTTATGCCGAAGGAACTTCTCTTGTTCTCGGAGAGGTTCATAGGTACCCTGGGTATCTCCATCGCCTCTCTCCTGCCCCTCTGATCAGTGTTCTTTGCAGTTCTGAAACAAATATTTGCTGCAGGTTTTAAAATGGATTTTGTTTCTATTTAAGCAATTGGATAATAACATTTAGAAGGAGTCTCTTTCACGTCTCTACTAACACAATAAAGGTTTGGACCGTAACTGGTGGTGGTGGAGGGGATGGGTAGAGCTGCACAGACACTGGCGAGGGGCAGGGCTGGCTGAGCACACCCACTGTGCTTCTCCCTGATGCTGGGTTGTGCTGGGGTTGGATTTTGCTCCTGGACGTCAGCTGTGTTTGCACAGTATTCGTGTTGTGTAAGTGAAGAGTGTTTAGACTCCATGGCAAGGTCCGTTCAGTCTGTCCATCTGTGGCAGAGTGGTGGGGGCTCTGCTCGAGGCCCTGCCCATGTGCCAAGCACTGGCTGGCATGGCTCTGGTGTAGCTCTGACATGGTGCCAAACGCTCGCCCCATCACGGGGCAGCAGAGGCCAGACCACGGGGACCACTGTCCCTTCCTGGCTATCCCTTTGAAGTCCTGGGGGTTTATCGACCTAGAGCTGAGCTTATGTGATAAGGCCAACCCATATGAGGAGACTTGGCCAGGTTTGCTGACACGCTTGAGATGGGGATGAAGAGATCCAGCCCCACTGTGCGGGCACGCGTACCTGTGTGTGGTGCTGTGGCACCTCTCCTGCGTGGGGGGTTGCGCTTGGTTACCTCCATCAATTGCTGCAGTGATTTGGCTGCATCAGAACAGCCTCTAACTCAAGTGTCCCACCACTTCAGCCCTGTCCTCCAGCAGTCAGGGACACCTTTGTCCCTAACAGATGCCCATTTTCCTGATCGTTAGTGATTCCTGTACACAGCCCCCAGATTCTGATTGTTTCTACAGACTGATGGTTTTTTTAGTGGTTTAAAAGTCATTAGTGAAGAAAAACTTCATACTTCAGAGTGAAAATGTGAGTTTAGCAATGGGCCTACAAGTCAGGACAAATGGAAGTGATTTCTCCTGTAAACACACTGGAGAGCTTGAGCAGGAAGGATGGTTTGTAAATCAGATGATGCAGGACACGAAGATGGGAATTGCTGCTAGAAGCTGTTGTGATTTCTTTCATAACATCTGTTTTGAAACTTTGCATTTGAGGGGGGGGGGAATCTAGTCTAAAGTAGTTCAACTCTTTGAGAACATCTTAGCCCTGTATCCTCTGCTGTGCCGGGGAGGCTCATCCTTCCTGCCTTGCTCGATCGCTCAAACTTGGCTCCTGTTTAGATGTGTCATGCTGCAGCCTCTCTAAGAAACCAGGCGTGCTCCCTGGCTGCAGATGAGGAGGTAACGTATTTCTGAGCACTGCTCTGGAAATGCCTGCCTGGGTGGAGCTTAGTGACTGTTCCCCATTTGCGGGGGGGGCTTTGGGGGTCTCGGGGGGCAGCCCTGGATGAGAGCTCTGCAGGGTCGAGGCTCAGCCCACTTGTGTTCTGCTGGCGGTCTGTGCTCAGAGTTGCAGTGTCGAGAAACTTGCTTTTAATAAAAGTCACCATAGAAGGGTTCTTGGGATCATGCCAGGGAGAGTTTCCTGTTTAAAATTAGAAATTTGATTTTTATTTTTTTTT